>PVKV010006787.1:86597-101847 GCA_004027835.1 Alouatta palliata
GATGGAACTATAACAACAAAGGAATTGGGAACTGTAATGAGGTCTCTTGGGCAGAATCCCACAGAAGCAGAGTTACAGGACATGATTAATGAAGTAGATGCTGATGGTAATGGCACAATTGACTTTCCTGAATTTCTGACAATGATGGCAAGAAAAATGAAAGACACAGACAGTGAAGAAGAAATTAGAGAAGCATTCCGTGTGTTTGGTAAGGATGGCAATGGCTATATTCGTGCTGCAGAACTTCACCATGTGATGACAAACCTTGGAGAGAAATTAACAGATGAAGAAGTTGATGAAATGATCAGGGAAGCAGATATTGATGGTGATGGTCAAGTAAACTATGAAGAGTTTGTACAAATGATGACAGCAAAGTGAAGACCTTGTACAGAATGTGTTAAATTTCTTGTACAAAATTGTTTATTTGCCTTTTCTTTGTTTGTAACTTATCTGTAAAAGGTTTCTCCCTCCTGTCAAAAACAATATGCATGTTTAGTAATTAGGACTTCATTCCTCCATGTTTTCTTCCCTTATCTTACTGTCATTGTCCTGAAACCTTATTTTAGAAAATTGATCAAGTAACATGTTGCATGTGGCTTACTCTGGATATATCTAAGCCCTTCTGCACATCTAAAGTTAGATGGAGTTGGTCAAATGAGGGAACATCTGGGTTATGCCTCTTTTTAAAGTAGTTTTCTTTAGGAATTGTCAGCATGTTGTTGTTGAAGTGTGGAGTTGTAACTCTGCTTGGACTATGGACAGTCAACAATATGTACTTAAAAGTTGCACTATTGCAAAACGGGTGTATTATCCAGGTACTCGTACACTATTTTTTTGTACTGCTGGTCCTGTACCAGAAACATTTTCTTTTATTGTTACTTGCTTTTTAAACTTTGTTTTAGCCATTTAAAGAAAATCTGCTTATGGCACAATTTGCCTCAAATCCATTCCAAGTTGTATATTTGTTTTCCAATAAAAAAATTACAACTTAAAAATAAATAAATAAAATAAACAAGTAAATAAAAATAAATTTAAAAATTAACTAGGCATGGTGGCAGGCGTCTGCAATCCCAGCTACTCAAGAGGTTGAGACAGGAGAACTGCTTGAACCCAGGAGGTGGAGGTTACAGTGAGCTGAGATGGTGCCATTGCACTCCAGCCTGGGCAACAGAGCAAGACTCTGTCACAAAACAACAACAACAAAACACACACACACACACACACACACACACACACACACACATACACACACACACACACACAGGAGACATCCAAGGAAAAATAAGTAAAATAAGTAAAAATGAATTTGTTCAACTGAAACAAAGAAAGAGGGGTATTGGGAGGGTGTGGTAATGGGGAGGTAACCAAGAAAAGGATAGTAAACAAGGGTAAGGTTTGTTATGCAGATTTAAGTTGATGTCTTCTCTATTGATAAGAATCTCTCATGATTTAGTCATCCTTCTATTCTTGGTACTGAGGGGGAGACACCTTTGCAAATAAAGATTTTCTTTATAGATGTAAATTTCCCTTACAAAAGGGTAACTTCTACTCTGTATTCAGAGTTTCTCTTGCATCTGCAGTTTCTCAAAACAATCAGCTCAAAATAATCCTTATGCCAAAAACGGCATATTTTTGAGTGGCATATTCTAGTCTCACACTATCTTCAAAAGTGGCTGTATCATTATGCATTCTACAAGAAATGAATGAAAGTTTCGGTCTTTCCTCTAGCAATGGTCTGTCATTGTTTTAGTTTAGCATATCTAATAAATAGCAGTTCCAACAGGTGTACAGTGCTATCCCATTGTTTGTTTGTTTGTTTGTTTGTTTGTTGAGACTGAATCGCACTCTGTTGCCCAGGCTGGAGTGCAGTAGTGCAATCTCAGCTCACTGCATCCCCGCCTTCCAGGTTCAAGCAATCCTCCTCCTGCCTCAGCCTCCAGGGTAGTTTGGCGTGTGCCACCATGCCCAGATAATTTTTGTATTTTTAGTAGAGACGGGGTTTCATCATGTCCGCCATGTTGAGTTTGAACCCCTGACCTCAAGTGATTTGCACGGCTGGACCTCCCAAAGTGTTAGGATTATAGGCATAAGCCACCACGCCCAGCAGTGCCATCTCACTGTTGTTGTAATTTGCAATTCCCTAATGATATGTGATACTGAGCATCTTTCTGTATTATTTTTCATCTGCATCATCTTCTTTAGCGAGGTGTCTGTTTATATCTTTACCCATTTTTAATTGAGTTGTCTTATTTTTGAGTTTTGAGAGTTCTTTGTGTATTTTGAATACAAATCCTTTCTCAGATATGTATTTTACAAGTATTTTGTCCTGTCTGTGGCTTGTGTTTTCATTTTTTGAACATGATCTTTCACAGACATGTATAATTTTAATGTTATAATATCCATATTATTAACTTTTGTGTGTGGATCAGCTCTTGGCATTGTATGTTAAACCCAAGGTCACATAGATTTTCTTCTATGTTTTCTTCTAGAATTTTTATAGTTTTGCATTTTTAATTTGTCTGTGGACTATTCTGAGTAAATTTTTGCATAAATTGTAAAGTTTGTATCTGTGTTCATTTCATTCCATGTGGTTTCAAATGACTTGTTACTTCAGCATTTTTGTTAAAGACCAGGATACTGGGCTCCATTTTAGTTTGAATTTCCAAAATTGTGGCACTGAATAATCTGCACATTTAATTTTTTTTCTTTTTTTTTTTATTGCATTTTAGGTTTTGGGTAATTCTTTTTTTTTTTTTTTTTTTTTTTTTTTTTTTTTTTTTTTTTTTTTTTTTTTTTTTTTTTTTTTTTTTTTTTTTTTTTTTTTTTTGAGACGGAGTCTTGCTTTGTTGCCCAGGCTGGAGTGCAGTGGTGTGATCTCGGCTCACTGCAGCCTCTGCCTCCCGGGTTCAAGTAATTCTTTTGCCTCAGCTTCTGGGGTAGCTGGGATTACAGGCGAGTACCACCAAGCCCGGCTAATTTTGTATTTTTAGTAGAGATGGGGTTGCACCATCTTGGCCACGCTGGTCTCGAACTCCTGACCTCAGGTGATCCGCCTCTCTCAGTCTCCCAAAGTGCTGGGATTACAGGCTGCACAGTGAATTTAATTGATTCAGCAGGACAGCCAGGAGGGGGCGCACGGCCACCGCTACACAGTGAGTGCTGAGAATCTCGACTGTCTCTGGTGGCCAGCAGGGGGCGCGCGAACCCTCCTTTTCTGACCCCGTGAGGCGCCCTGTGTTCCGCTTAAGGAGTTCAGCACGAAGCCCACTTCAAAGACAAGGGTTTCGTTTTCCTCATCCCAGACCTAAGGGTGCACCGCCTCGCTTGGGACAACTGGAGACAATGTCAATGGTGAGTTCTTCCTGTTGGCAGCTGTGAGATGCTGAGGGGCAGTCAGTCTTCAGAGTACCCAGGAGAGGAAGAGCTTCATATGGAAAATTGGAAATAAAAAATCCCAGTTTCCACCATACCTCAAGGTTCTTCTCCACGCCCACGGTGTGATGGCCACTAACATTATGTCCATGCAGTGGCCTTTTAATACTAATATAACATTTGGATTCTTACAAGGGCAATTGGTTTCATAGCTTTGGCTGATGTGGATTTGGGTCAGGCTTAGCCTCTATTACAAAGTTTGATATTGTCTCTGCTTTACTGAGATAGTATTTACATGGTTGTTTTAAAAAGTAGTTTACTTCCCAATAATTTCATACTTGTAAAAAACTTGCAGCCGGGCCCGGTGGCTCACGCCTGTAATACCGGAACTCAAGAGGCTGAGGCAGGAGAATTGCTTCAACGAAGGAGGCGTAGGTTGCAATGAGCTGAGATCGTGCCACTGCACTCCAGCCTGGGCGACAGAGCAAGACTCCATCTCGGGGAAAAACAAAAAAATAAAACGTGCAATAGCAGTACAAAGTACTCATCCTTTCTCTCAGATTCCCCAGTGGTTATTGCTGTACCAGATTTTCAACTTCACACAAAATACTCCAGTATATTTTACCCAAAGCAGGGACACTTTCCTAGGTAATCATCACATAATCCCCAAATCAGGAAGTACATGATTTCTACCTGACATTCCAATCTGCAGACCCATTTCACTTCACCAACTGCCCCAACTGGGAGGAAAAATACCTTTTTCCATTCAGGTCCAGTTTTCTTCTTCTGGAAATGTTTCTGAGACTGTCCCTCAGTTTCACAACCTTGGTAGATCTAAAGAGCAGAGATGACGCCAAGCTAAGTTTACCCAGTGTTTCCTCCTGAGCAGACGCAGACCCTGCATTCCTGGCAGGAACACCCTGGCCTGATGCTATGGTCTCCTCAGTGTAGTCCACTGGGAGGAGCACAGATTCACCTGCCCACCATTGGTGAACTCAACTTGATAATGGCAAAATACTCATTCACAAACATAAATCTCATCATGTCACTCTTCTGATTTAACTTTGGCATTGGTTTCCCACTGGCCACAGGGCTTGAGAAATACATTTGACTCTCCATATTAGCAGATTCCACATCCATAACCAAACAAGGATTAAAAACATAATATTTGTAGGATATGAAACCCACATATACAGAGGACCAACTTTTCATATCCACAGATTCCACAGGCCTCACTGCAGGACTTGAGCGTGTGTAGATTTTGGTATTGCTAGGGTTCCTGGAACCAATTGCCCACGGATACTAGGTGTCATATTACCATTATTTTGTTAAGGTTTACTACAAGTGTGGTTAGAAGGGATATTGTTCTGTAGTTTTCTGTCCTTGTGATGTCATGCCTTTGTTTGTTACGTTTGGTTTGATTTAGGGTTGGGGTTGGGTGTAGTGTTTAGGGTGTTTAGGATTAGAGGGTTAGGGTTTAGATTTTAGGGATTAAGGGATAAATAGGGTTTGAGGTTTAGAGTTAGGGTTAGGCTTAGGGTTGAGGCTGGGGCTAGGGCTAGAGTCGGGGTTTAGGGGTTAGGGGGTTAAGGTTAAAGGCCAGGTGCAGTGGTTCAGGCCTATAATCTTAGCACTTTGGGAGGCTGAGATGGGTGGATTGCTTGAGTTCAGGAGTTCAAGACCGCCTGGGCAACATGGCAAAACCCCGTCTCTACCAAAAAATATTACTTTTAATGGCAAAATCCTTGATTACTTTTATACCAACCTAAATACAAAAAATTAGCCGGGGCTGGGTGCAGCGGGTCACACCTATAATCCCAGCACTTTGGAAGGCCAAGGCGTTTGAGACTCTTGAGGCCAGGAGTTTGAGACTAGCCTTGCCAACATGGTGAAACCCTGTCTCTACTAAAAATACAAAAATTAGCCAGGCGTGGTCATGCACACCTGTAACCCCAGCAACTTGGGAGGCTTAGGCATGAGAATTGCTTGAACCCGGGAGGCGGAGGTTACAGTGAGCTGAGATCGTGCCACTGCACTCCAGCCTGGGTGACAGAGTGAGACTCTGTCTCAAAATAAATAAATTAATTAATAAATAACATAAAAATTAGCCGGGCATGGTGGTGTGCACCTGTAGTCTCAGCTACTTGGGGGGTGAGGCAGGAAGATCACTTGAACCTGGGAGGTCAAGGCTGTAGTCAGCCAACATCACAACACTGTACTCCTGCCTTGGTGACAAGTGAGACCTTGCCTCAGGAAAAAAAAAAAAAAAAAAAAAAAAAGGCTAGGGTTAGAGTTTTGGCTATAGTTATAGCTAAGGTTAGGATTGTTTCACTCTTTCCTTCCCTTCTCTCACCATTACTTTGTGAGTTAACTAGCATATTCCCAGGCTAACACCTTGCATCTCTACTACATTTCCACCTGGTCCTCTCTTCTCTGGTTCTTCAACTCTTATCTATTGTCTGGATTGTGGATCACCAAGTATGTACATGTATTTCAGAGGCTGCTCTGTGGAACTGAAAGTCTCAGGGAGGAGAAAAGTGTACAAATTTGCACTCACCCCAGCTTACTCCTGTCATACAGGTATCTTTGCCTCTCTCCACTGCTACCTGCTCTGATAGTTGAGTCTACACCCACAGGGCCTATTTCTCCATCTGCAAGAGGAAGTAATCTCCAAGGCCCTTCTCGTGTAACCCTGCCAGTGAGCTCTCCTGGGTGCACGCTCACCACTCTGCTCTCCTCCACCTACCCCCATGGTGTTGTACAGCCCCTGAGTCCCAGGAGCTTGGTTAGACAGGAAGCAGCAGGATCCTGACCAGATACTGCCAGTCAAGGCCAGTCATGCTGGTCAAATCTGGTTAAAGAAAAAAAACAGTGAAGATTCATCAAGGTCAGTCTAAGTCAGCCAAGGCCCTTCAAAACTGGTCAAGGTCGGTCAAAAGTGGTCAAGACCAGTCAAAACTAGCCAAAGCTGGTTATGGCTGTTCTAATCTGGTAAAAGCCAGTCAACTCCAGTCAAGCCTGGTCATGGCCAGTTAAGACCAGCTGAGGTCTGTGAAAGCTAGTCACAACTGGTTATTGTCAGTCACACCTGGTTAAGTCTGACTGTGGCTAGTCAAGGCCAGTCAAAGCTGGTCATGGCTGGTCAAGACAGGCCAAATCCATCATGGTTGGTCAAAGCCAGTCATGGCTGGCCAAAGCTGGTCATGGCTGGTCAAGATAGGCCAAAGGCAGTCACAGTTGATCAAGGCAAGTCATAGGTAATCAAAGCTGGTCACAGGTAGTCAAGGCCAATCAATTATGGTTGGTTAAGACTAGTCGTGGCTGGTTAAAACTGGTCCAGGCCAGTCAAAGCCAGTCACAGCCAGTAAATACAGGTCAAAGCTGGACACAGCTGGTCTAAGCAGATAAAAACCAGTCAATTCTTGCTAAAGCCAGTCGTGACCAGTCAAAGCCAGCCATGTCTGGTCCTGGGTGGTCAAGATCAGTCATGGCTGGTAAAAACTGGTCAATTCTAGTCAAAACCAGTTATGGCTGATGAAGGCTAGTCATGGCCAGTCAAAGCTGATCATGGCCAGTGTAAGCCAGTCAAAATTGGTTAAGTTCTGTCATGAGTGGTCAAAGATGGTCACAGCTGGTCTAAGCTGATCAAAACCAGTCAATTGTAATCAAAGCTGATCACAGCCAGTTATGGCTGATCAAGACAAGCCATAGCTAGTTACAACCTATTCAGGCTGGTAAAAGCCATTCACAGTGGTCACAACTGACAAAGACCATCCAAAGCTGGTCATGGGTGGCCTAAGCCAGTCAAAACTGGTTAAG
Source organism: Alouatta palliata (assembly GCA_004027835.1). Classification (NCBI taxonomy): domain Eukaryota; kingdom Metazoa; phylum Chordata; class Mammalia; order Primates; family Atelidae; genus Alouatta; species Alouatta palliata. Next base: position 93,789 of record PVKV010006787.1, read on the forward strand.
GCTGGTCATAGCTGGTTAAAACTGGTCCAGGGCATCAAAGCCAGTGAAGACTGATCAAATCTAGCCACAGCTCGTTAAGACAAGCCAAAGCTAGTCATGGCTAGTCAAGGATGGTCACAGTAGGTCCAAGCCAGTCACAGCTGGTCAGGGCTACTCAAGACCAGTTAAGGTCAGTCAAAGTTGGCCACAGCCAGTCTGCCAGTCACGGATGATCAAGACCAGTCAAAGTCAGTCATGAATGGTCAAGATCAGTCATGGCTGGACATAGCCTGTCATGGCTTGTTACTGGTGGAGCTGGAGTCAGGGTTGTGATGAGAGCCTGGTTTAGGGTTTAGCATTAGGAATAGTGGTAGGGTTGAGGTTGGGATTAGGCTTAGGGTTAAGAATAGGGTTAGGACTAGGGCTAGGTTTAGGGCTAAGGTTAGGATTAGGGTATTTTTAGAAACCTCTGTCTTATAGTATTATCTGGAATAGATTATGTGGTTTTAAAATAGGCTGTTTCTTGGAAATGTGCAAAAAAATCACCAATAAATAGTTTGATCCCAAATACATAAAGAAAAAATGTATAAAGATAGCTTTTCTCTTTTCTTGCAGTTTGTTGTTCTACAAAATTGATGGATATATCATGGATTTCCTTAATTATCCAAGATAAAAGAGAAAATAAAAGCCTAATACACTAAACATAATATCCCTTGCATTATTTACTCATCAAACATTGATTGAATACCTGCAACAGGTGAATTGATTTGCTGAGTGTTGGGGTTTGTATGATAGATAAAAGCAAACATTTTTTTTTCTTTGTATACTACACACACTCAACACATAACACTTCTGGCCACCAATTGTGAGGATTTTCCTACATTGACAAATTTTCTGATTCTCTGCAGACAACAGCTGGATCCATTTCATCCCATCCCATCTCATCCCATCCCATTCCATATTCCACATAGACCCCACAGGTTAAGGGCACAGTCCCACAAGAATCCTCCCCACTTTAGATGCCAATTACAAGTCCCAGGTTGTCACTTGTACTTTTGACTGATCAGCTTTAAATTGGGTTTCCTATGACCCCCTGCTTAGGTTGAATAATTTGCTAGGAGAGCTCACAGAACTCATAGAAACGTTTGCTTACATTTACTGGTTTATTATATAACAAAGGATATAAAACGGGATACAGATGAACAGCCAATGAAGAATTATATAGGGTGAAGTCTGGAAGGGTCCTGAGTGTAGGAGCTTCTGTCCTTGTGAATTTGCAACATGCCACGCTCCTGTCATGTAGATACCTAGAGGCTTTCTGAGCACTTCAGAAGCTTTGTGAACCTAGGAGCTTTCTGAATGCCATAGTTTAGGAACTTTTATAAAACCTTCATCACATAGGCCTGAAGTTTTCTGAATGCCAACCTAGAAAGCTTTTCTAATGCCGTAGTTTAGGGACTGGTATGGAAGCTTCATCACATAGGCGTGATCTATTATTACCTCAATTTCCAGCCCTTCTCCCCTTCCCAGAGGATAGGAGGTAGAGCTGAAAGTTCCAAGCTTTTTTCACAGCTTGGTCTTTCTGGTGACCAGTCCCCATGCAGGAGCCCACCAAAAGTTGCTTCATCAAAACAAAAGACATTCTTATTACTCAGAAAATTCCAAGAATTAGGAGCTCTGTGTCAGAAGCCAGGGTCAAAGAATAAAATGTTCTTTGAACAAAAATGTTCCTAACACTCCTATTGCTCAGGGAATTAGAAGAATTTTAGGAGCTCCGTGCCAGCAATGGGGACAAGAGACAAAACATGTATTCCTTATTGTATCACCATATCACAGAGGTATAAGGGTATATATTGCCAAAAAGAAAGGTAGAAAATTATAACCTGAAATTACTAATAATTGGTTAAAGGGGATAAAGGGGATAGTGTAGGAAGAAGATAAGAAGAAAGGCAAATTGCTTTTCTGGTTCACAGAAAGCCAATGTACAAGTTAATTATACAAAAATTTAGTATGTATTTATGTTAGTGTGTATATGCATGGAAGAAGAGATGTATTAAAGGATTGTCACTGTATTTCTGTCACTATATTGCTGCCATAACATATAAGCATGTAGTGTCTTAAAACTCATTGTCTCATAGTTTCGTGGATCAAAAGTCCATGAATAGCATGGCTTAACTGGGTTCTCTGCTTAGGATCTCACAAGGATGAGATCAAAATGTAGGCCAGGATGGATTCCTTTCTGCAGACTCTAGGGAAAAATCCATTTCCAAGCTCACTCAGGTTGTTGGCAGAATTTAATTTGTTGTTATTGTAGGACTGAGGTTTCCATTTCTCACCAGCTTTCAGCTAGGCCCTTTCTCCTAAGAACTTCAAACTTTGCACACATTTCTTTTCACATGGCACCCACATCTTCAAACCAGCAATGACATGTCAAGTCCTTATACTTCACATCTTTCTATTTCTTTAGAGATGGGGGTCTCGCTGTGTTGCTCAGGCTGATCTCCTGGGCTGAAGTGATGCGCCTACCTCAAGCTCCTAAAGTGCTGGGATTACTAGGCGTGAGCGACCATGCTCAGCCTAAATCTGACTTTCTTTTCTGTTCCTATTCTCTGCTTTTTTTTTTTTTTTTTTTTTTAGATGGAGTCTTGCTCTGCCACCAAGCTGGAGTGCAGTGGCATGATCTCGGCTCACTGCAACCTCTGCCTCCCAGGTTCAAGCGATTCTCCTGCCTCAGCCTCCCAAGTAGCTAGGACTACAGGCACACACCACCATGCCCGGCTAATTTTTGTATTGTTAGTACAGACTGGGTTTCACCATGTTAGCCAGGATGGTCTCGATCTCTTGACCTCGTGATCTGCCTGCCTCAGCCTCCCAAAGTACTGGGATTACAGGCATGAGCCACCGTGCCCAACTCCCCTATTCACTGCTTTTAAGGGCCCATGTGATCACATCAGGTCCACCTGTATAATCCAGAATAATTGCCCTATCTTAAGGTCAACAGGTTAGTAACTTTAATTACATCTGCAAAGTCCTTTTTGCTATATAATGGAACATATTTGTGGGAGTTATCCTGGTGAGTGAAGATCATGGGGGCCAAAATTCTGCCTACCACAGTCAGCAGAAAATTAATTGCAGTCACCTCAAGGTAGAAAAGTTTCAAATATTCTCTATTTTTATCCACATACATTCCTGAGTTGTTTGAATTTTGAAAATAATTTACATGTACTAATTATAATCAGAAAAAAAATAGCTATTTATTCTATATGGCAATAAAGCTCACTGAAGTAAGAGCCCTGGCTCTTCATTATTGATTAGTGTTGGTGGCGGGGGTGGGAGTTCTGCAGCCCCCAAGTGCCTTTACATCTAGAGCATATGTTATCCCATCCTGTCACTTTTTTGCTTAAGACTATCCAACTGCAGCCAGGCATGGTGGCTCACGCCTATAATCCCAGCATTTCGGGAGGCCGAGGCGGGGGCATCACCTGAGGTCGGGAGTTTGAGACCAGCCTGACCAACATGGAGAAACCCTGTCTGTCCTAAAAATACAAAATTAGGCCAGGCATGGTGGCTCATGCCTGTGATGTCAGCATTTTGGGAGGCCAAGGTGGGCGGATCACCTGAGGTCAGGAGTTCAAGACCAGCCTGACCAATGGTGAAACCCCGTCTCTACTAAATACAAAAAATTAGCCAGGCGTGGTGGCACACACCTGTAAACACAGCTACTCTGGAGACTGAGGCAGAAGAATTACTTGAACCCGAGAAGTGGAGGTTGCAGTGAGCCGAGATTGTGCCATTGCACTTCAGTCTGGGCAACAAGAGCAAAACTCTGTCTCCAAAAAAAAAAAAAAAAAAAAAAAAAAAAAGACTATCTGGCTGTTTCTCTTACTTTCACAATCTGGGAATTATAAGATCCATTTTTGGGAATTGAGTCCTGGGGGGCAACTGTGTGTCACTCCATATCAGATGCCCAAGATGGTTTGCTGAGCCTTTGCAGCAGGTTGCAGGACTTTAATTTTTCAAGCCACTTCCCATAGAAGATCGCTTCCAGTAGAGTCCTGTGGATACAAGCAATCCCAGAAAAGCTCTGGTTTTCCACAGTCTTTCAGGAGACAGCAGGAGGACTAGCTCCCAGGTATAATGTGCCTGGTTAACAAGCTAGTAAACTTCATCTCCTGGCCACTCTCAGGCCCAACTAGAGGGAGAGAAGAGCAAACTCACCAATCTGCTGGTCTTTTCTGGGCTAACAATTAGAGTTTCTGGGAATCCAGTCTTCCAGTCAAAATGATTCCTGCTTTCCTTATAAGAGATCAGCATAAATTGGGTTAGTGAGAGATGAAGTGAGCCTTCTATGTCCTTTTCAATGACTGGTAAGGTGACCAACTTGAATACTCTCTGTGGAGTCGTGAGTCTGCATCCTATCAGGAACTTCCTAGAGTTGATAGAGTACATGGTGCCTTCAAGTTCAGACTGTGCAGGGATGAGCAGAGCAGCCTGGGCTATGTCTGGCCACAGGTAAGCAGAGGTCACACAGAGCAGAGGCCTCTGTTTGGGGCAGAAAGGGTCTGTTTGGGGCAGACTTTGCAGAGATACTATGAATGTACCTCAGATGGGAGGAACCTACTATGGGTCTTTCCTTAGGTATAGGGTACAATATAATTACATATAAGGAAGATGAAAAGAAAAACATGTTTCTATGTGTCTATACTTACATATCTAAATATCTATCTCTGCAGGGAGCATGTGCTGGAGTATTTATGGCAGTCACCTCTTGCAGGAGTATGAAGGGTCAGGAGAGTCTGAGGGAAATACTCCTGATTTTTACCATCTGAAATTTCCAACAAGTGCTTACATTATTAGAGAGAGTGACCATGACATTAATGTCAGGGCCTAGCAGCCTGTCTCTCAGTTTTGTCTCTTCCCTGGTCTGTAGCTATGACCAAAAGCTTAGCAGTCTCCCAGCCTGTGGCAGTCCTCTCAGTCCTAGACCCATAAGCCTCTGTTGTTCTAAACATACAGTTTGCTCCCCTATGAGAAAGAGAAAAGGGCCTGAGAGGGTCATAAGGTTCTTTTCCACCTAACATTGACTGGGCTGGGCTGGACTTCACAGGTGTTTGGGGCCACTGGGCATTTGAATTCACATAGCACTCTTCTCCAAAATCCTTTTTTTCCCTTATATAATCCGGGAATTATGAGAAATAAGTGTGATATAGCCAAGAAGGGGAAAAGTATTTAATACCTTGATTGTGAAATATGAGACCTGAGGTGAATGGGAAGGTCAGTAGAACAGAGCATATGAAATTGAGGTTCTTGGTGGAAATGATGAGGTTGCAATGGAGTGTTTCCTGGAACCTTAGTCCCTCCCTCTCAACCTTTTCCAGCTGCTAAAACACTGAGTATATTCCTTCTTTGTACCTAAATTAACCCCATGTTTATAGTATTCTCTTTCTTAGATCATTTTAGATTCATTCCAGCCTTGTCAAGACAATGATCCAGACATAAGTACAGCTCTATTGCACAAAAGATGGAGATTAATATGGAAAATTAAATTCACATCTCCTTCCACCCCCACGTTCATAGTCCCTGCTCATTTCTGTATTAAACCACTCTAGTCAGAGCAACCCACTACATAAATTCATTCTGCATTCAACTCAGCACTGCCTAAAAAGCTAATCAGAAGGAAAAAGTACAGCCCTAGGGCATAGAATAAGAGAAACAAGTATGTTCTTAAGCTCTTCCACACACAACCTCTATACTGCTAGATCACTCAGGCCACACCTACCCAATTTCAAGCGCACATCCTTCTTTAAAGGTACAATAAAATATTTGGAGCCAAAATAACCAATTGTTTAAGCATTTACCTCCAATATATAAAAAAGGAAACTGCAGAGCTGTTGATCAGTTAGGCACAGATAGCTTTATTCCCCTTTAAGTTTCTCTGTTTCATCACTGCCTCCTTCTCAGAATTTGAAGTTTTCAAGAAGGCTATATCCGAAAGTGAAGGGAGAGCTGGGCCCTAGGGAATCTTGGGTGTGCTCCCAGCTTTAGCAAGAAGGAGAGGTAAGTTGACAGTGAGGCTGAGAATAATGCTGTCACCTCGAGTGCATGGTGAAATGTCAGTAATCTCTGGAACAGTGGTCACTTAAGGCACACAAGGATGAAACATGGGTAAAGGCTCACCTAACAAAACTCCCTGAAATGGTAAATTCTCCATGGAGCTCACCACACCAAGAACTTAGGGTGATTAGGTGAGATTGCTTCATCCCACAAACAACAGAACATAAACTCCTACTGATCCCTCATTGGGAGTGTCTAGTAAATTAGACTTACTACATGGGAAGCAGCAATGACATCACCAAGGTCATGTAGGTCATGCTTCCAGGAAAATGTAATGAATGAACAGGTAGTTCCAGAAAGAAATCCCTGGCAACCACCAGTTGAGCTTCTTACTATGCAGGCAATAGAGTAGTGAGCAGAACAAGGCTTTTCTTTTTTTTTTTTGAGATGGAGTCTTCCTCTGTCACCCAGGCTGGAGTGCAGTGGCGCAATCTTGACTCACTGCAATCTCCACCTCCTGGGTTCAAGTGATTCTCCTGCCTCAGCCTCCAGAGTAGCTGGAATTACAGGCGCATGCCATCGTGCCCAGCTAATTTGTGTATTTTTAGTAGAGACAGAGTTTCACCATGTTGGCCAAGCTGGTTTCAAGCTCCTGACCTCAAGTGATCCGCCCAGCTCGGCCTACCAAAGTGCTGGGATTACAGGCATGAGCCACCATGCCCAGCCAAGGCTTTTCTGTAATGTGCCTTTGCCACCTTTAGGCTACATAAAAGATCTTGATCAGAAGTTGATGCATTGCTGGTGTGTGGTCATGCCTGTGTTCCTATTTCTCTGACCTCATCTCCATCTTTCTTTTTCTGGTTTTTGTTTTTGCTGGGCCTCCCAGCTTTGGAAGTTTCAGACTCAACATTATGTTTCTATTTGCTGAACAGAATAGGAACAGAATAGGAACAACAACAAAACTCCAAACTAAAGAAATGATATTGGGAATTCTTCTAGTTCATTTTATCGGGCTAAAGCCTATATTGTTTTTCAAACATTTAGCAGCCTCTTATGGTTTGTAGAAGAAAATGTATAAGAAACAAACATGTTATATGAATATAATCCAAAAACTGTGAAGAAATCAGTTGGACAGTAAAAGGTAAATAAGGTATGTTGCTTTGAAGCTCCCGTGCTTTGTCAACATATTAAAAGTGTTTCTGGAGTTCATCAGTAACAACTATTTACTGACTACTGAAGGGAACTAGCTTTGCATGGAACTTGACTTTCCCTGAAACAGCTCCCCCTGATTTCAAGGCCCAGCCATTTGTGGTTGACAGGTGAGTCTTCATCTTGGAGGGACCAGGCTTGGATCCTTGAAGCTATTCACCCTGAAGGAAAGGCTTAGGCTAGAACTTATTAGGATCTGGAAAGTTAGAGACCACCGAAAATGTGGTACTGAGGGGTGGGGGGCTGCTAGAAAACACCAAGCTCGGAGAGATCCAAGATGGCCAATTAGGAGCAGCTGAGGATTGCAGCTCCAAGTGAAAGCGTGGAGGGTGAGTGGACGCCACATTCCCAGACGGATTTTTATTACCCACAGACCTGGATATTCCCAGGGGGAGGAGCCCCAAGGGTCGCCAGCGCAGCTGGTTTGGCCGGCGCGGCCCGCACCGCTGCTTTCATTGGCGCAGCTGTTTTCGCCGCCACTGTTTGGAGCGGCGCCCCGGCACAGCGGTTCCCCATACAAAATACGTGGGTCCGGGTGCCGTTTTAGCTGGCAATTGGAGCTCCGGGAAGGCAGAGCCGCCCATTCATCTGATTAAAAAAGGGGACTGAAATAGGCAGCCAGGCCAGGAGATTTCCCAGGCAAAAAAACGTCAGCACCCGTGGTTTCAGCCGGCGCAGTGGGTCACCGCACGGGAAATCACACAGATCCCAGCGCCTTTTCAACAGGCGGCTGGAACACCTGGGAGACAGTCGACCATTCAACTAAAAAAGACGCTCTGAGGCAGGGAGCCAGGTGATCAGGCTCGGCTGGTCCCAC
>PVKV010006788.1:0-80881 GCA_004027835.1 Alouatta palliata
AAGAACCTATTCATGAATTAAAGTCAGGGAGGGGAGGGGAGGGGAACAGAGGAGAGGAAGACCCCATTCATTTATAAATTAAGGCAAAATTAAAATTTGAAAAAAAATCAGAAGAATAACAATATCACATCCCCAAAATTACTATGCCTAGAAAACGATATGAAATCACTGCTGCCATCGTCACCCTATTGGATAACAGGGTAGAGCTGTCAACGTTCGGTAAAAATTTTGGTCAGCAAAACAAAAACAAAGAAGCAAAACCTTGACTTCTACCCAACTAAATGCTGACCTAATTCAATAGTTTTGCAGTGATAACTTGGAAATAGTCAATACATAAAATAAATATTCCTTTCTATTTACCTTTCATTGAAATCCATGATTAATTGCCTTTCACAACAGAAATAGCACATTCAGCTTGAAAAAGAACAATCTGTATTACTTTTCTCAAGATATGCTCTGGATATATGCTCTTTTGTTTCCAGTTTAAGAAGTATTTTTCCCAACTTTTTAAACTTACGTATTTATTACATATTTGATAACCAATCCTAAAAATAAATTATTAAAATAAGAAATAAAGATGTCTCATGCCTGTAGTCCCAGCACTTTGGGAGGCCAAGGCAGGAGGATTATTTGAGACCAGGTGTTTGAGACCAGCCTGGGCAACATAGGGAGAGCCCGTCTCCACAAAAAAGTGAAAAACTACATAGGCGTGGTAGGGCATGCCTATAGTCCAGCTACCTGGGAGGCTGAGGGGGAAGGATCACTTAGCCCAGGAGGTCAAGGCTGCAGTGAGCCAAGATCAGGTCACTATACAACAGTCTGGGCAACACAGTGAGACCCTGTCTCAAAAAAAAAAGAAAGAAAAGAAAAGAAAAAGAAATAGAAGGAGGAAGAGAAGGAGGAGAAAGAAGGATCTAAACAGGTGATTGCCTCCATGAAAATGCCGATGGATACACATGTCCCTTAAGTCAATGAGAGCAGAACCAGGCCCTGGTGAGGCAGGAGTCACATTTCTGTAATGGCCTGGCCATTAGCCCTCTAGTCTAGAAAGGCTTGTCGTCAAGGGGCGTTAAATAATCTCTTCTTTTTTCCTCCGACAGCTTTAATGGGGGGAAGGGAGAGGCTACGAACTGTCAAGGGTGGTTTGGCTGCAACGCTGTCTGAAGGCGTGAGAACGAACTCCAAGGCAGCTTCAGCACTGGAATAAGAGTCTGGGCCACACGCAACATCTCTGGTGTTCCATCGCTATCACTACTGTATTTGGCCACAGAAAGGAGGGGCCGCTCCAATCCTCCTTACAATTACCGCTCTGATTATTACATTATACTTTCACAATTTAATCCCTTTTTTTGCCTCACTGCCTTTTAGGGGCTAAGCGAGCACCACAGTGTGATGCCTGAGGATGCAGCTAGCGGGGCAGCCTCATCAAGTACTGTGCAGCTGCCAGCTACAAGCACAGCCAGGTGGGCAAGTCCAGAGTGCTGATCTGGACAGTGACATCTCTGTCTCCTGCTCAAAATCCTTGAAACTTGCTCTCTCCAACACGGAGTAAAACTGAGCCCATACATCAATGCCAAGAATCACCCTGCGCTTTGCTCTGTTAAGCTTTTGGTAGCATTTCAGCATCCTAAAGAATAATCATGCATAGAATTCCAATTGTTCTATTCTAATTATTGCTCAGTAAATAACTATTATCGAGCTATTCATGTCTAACCTATAAGATTTTTTGAGACAAGGATCAGGAAATTTTTTCACATTGTTAATCTATCATTAGTAACATACTGAAGACCTAAAGGTTTAATCCCCTCAAACCCAAAAATTGGTATTTTCTCAAGGCAGGAGACATTTGTTAGAGGAATTCATCTCAATCCACAACCTTTGGGAACAAAGCTTTAATAAAACGTGGATAAGAGGGCACTCCAACCAGCCGGCTGTCTGAATCACAGTAGGTTCTCAGTAAATATTTGTTGAATAAATGGGAGTGGTTTTCACATTGAGAACCTCTTGCTTATATCAGCGTACTCGGTGCTCATGAATTTATCCCAAAATATTTGCTTATCTTTGTGTAGTTAGATGCAGAGCTGTGTAAACTGAGTTAACAAAATCAAATTAATAACAGTTTAAATTGTATATACTCTGTAACCATAAGGATTACAGCACTGTTGAACAATGGCTGGTAAACACCCAAAGATTTGAGGTGTGCTTTCATTCTCAAGTTTTGCAGTGTTAGCAAACAGGCTGAAGAGATTTCTCAAATGCCCAAAAGTGATCAAAAGCCTTGTGCACAGGCCACCATTGTTTTTAGCTTACTCGCTTTCCATGTGATTTTATATTTCATTTTAAATTTAAGTATTCTGAGGTTAATGCCTTCAATTTATAGATGAAGATAAAGAAGATAAAGATCTAGTAGATGAAAGATTTTTGAAACAAAATATCAATAAATATGGCAATGATGAGCCAGAAATTATACAGATACAGTTATGAAGATATTTAGAAAATTCGTATGTTCTGCACACCAACTTGGCTTTGTGTTCTTCATTTAGAACTACGGAAGGCTATGAAAAGATTAGGATTAAGCATTTCATCTACTATGTAAGAGTGTGATGTCTTGAGAAACTGTGCTTTAAGTAAACTTTTTTTTTTTTTTTGAGACTGTGTCTAGCTCTGTCACCCCAGGCTGGAGTGCAGTCACGGCTCAATGCAACCTCCAATTCCTGGGTTCAAGCAATCCTTCTGCCTCAACCTTTCCAGTAGCCAGGATTACAGGCACATGCCACCATGCCCAACTAACTTTTAATTTTTTTATAGAGATAGGGTTCTCACTTTTTTGCCCAGATTAGCCTTTGAACTTTTGGCTTCAAGGGATCCTCCAGCCTCAGCCTCCCAAAGTACTGGGATTACAGGCATGAGCCACTACAGTTGACTAAGTAAATAGTTTGATTGTGTTCTCATCAGCCGCAGATTAAGGAAGCTATGTAACAGACAACAAAAAACCAAGGGAGAGACAGTACAGCCTGTTCCGCTAAGGATTGTCACTAAAATCTTCAGTGCAACTGATGGAGAAGAGTTAAATTTCCAGATGCTCTTAAAAGGGAAGGTGGGGACCAGGCACAGTGGCTCATGCCTGTAATCCCAGCACTTTGGGAGGCCAAGGCGGGCGGATCATGTGAGGTCAGGAGTTTAAGACAAGCCTGGCCAATATAGTGAAACCTCATCTCCACTAAAAATACAAAATTAGTGAGGCATGTTGGTGCATGTCTGTAATCCCAGCTACTTGGGAGACTGAAGCAGGAGAATTGCTTGAACCCAGGAGACAGAGGTTGCAGTGAGCCGAGATTATGCCATTGTACTCCAGCCTAGGCCACAAGAGCAAAAATCTGTCTCAAAAAGAAAGAAAGATAAAAGGAAGGTAGGAGACTGCTCTATGTACACATACAGGGTTTCAGAATCATGTTTTGTGAAAATATTTAAAAGGATTAGTACTTAACAAATATTACTTCTTTTGTCCTTTGAAAACTAGCACATCACAGAATTATGAAGGCTCCAAATAAATTGGTTTCAGTCCTGTTCAACAAGGGACCATTAGATGCTGATGGTCCATGGTCAGTGGCTAATGAGCAGTAGCATGATCTGGAGCAGTGGGTTTAAATTTGAATTAGCATCAGGGTTACCCAGAGGGTTGACAAAACGCAGATTGCTAGACCCACCCTCAGAGACTCGGTTTAATACACGATGGGGCCTGGGAACTTGCATTTCTTACATTTTCCCAGATGATGCTGATACTGCTGGTGCAGCCACTGCACCGTGACAGCTGTTGGCAAAGAATACAAGACAGTATAATGCAGTGGTTCTTAACTTTGGCTTGACATGAAGTATCACCTAGGAAGCTTTCAAAAATCCCCCCATCCCTGGCTGTGCCCAAGACCAATTAATTCAGAATTTGGGGACATGAACCCTGGCATCAGTATTTTTTTTAAGTCTTCCATTGATTCCAATGAGCTGGCAAGCTTGAGACCCACTGATATGTGGGAAGATAAACTTGGTGTCCATAACCGGTTATGAAGAAGACATATTTTGTAAACCACCGAGCAGAACCATTGGTGTGCTGTGGATCTTCAGAATATATATTTTTTTCCTTCCCCTATTTTCTTCAAAAGTGGATCACAAGAGATCTGAAAAAGTGACACCTAATTTTCTGCCAGAATATATATCTATAGCTTGTTAATAAACTGAACTCTGTATCTGTAGATTACCAGTTTAAAAGGGCATAAACAAATTTCAGTCCTATTTTTCTACATTGTATGGGGGCAATAATGTTATTTATAAATCTGGAAATCTAGGAAGTTTGGGGTATATATCACTTACATATGTTGGAGGTATATTTTATCATTCAATGACATTTTATTGGTATAATCTGGAAGTCTTTTTATAGTAATTCATTTAAAAGTTAGAAAAAGTATATCTAACCATAAGAAAAAAAGAAAGATGAATAGGTAATGACATCTGTCTAGAGCAGTGGTTCTTAAAATTGGTCCCTGGACCAGCAGCATCATCAGCATGACCTGAAAATTGTTAAAAATATGCCATCTCAGGCAGGCCCCCACCCCAGATCTAATGAATCAGAAATTCTGGAGGTAGGATCCAGGAATCTGCATTTTAACAAGATTTCCGGATGATTTCAATGCACACTCAAGTTTAGAAATCACTGGTCTAAAGTATTTGTTAATCTACGCATCTGTAAGAAGATCCAAAGGGGTCAAAAGCACTTAGTCCAATGTGCATTTGTACAGTTGCTATATAGACCCACATAATATAATAATATGGGTCTATATAATAATAATATGCTCTAATAATAACTATGTTCTTGTAAACTCTACCCAAAGTTTATTACCCTTGCACCATTACAGCTTTACAGTAAGAGGAAAATTAATAGGTATGGAGTATATCTGGGGGAATTTTATCCTATAAATCTTCCACTATCAATTATAATCTATTTCTCTTTTCTATTGAAGATAGAATTAAGACTATGGAACTTGACTTATAAGAATAAGAGGTAGGAAAAACAAAAAACAACCCATCATGAGAGGTTGGGGTGGGGAGGGTATTCCCAGGTCCAACACTAACCTTGAATTGTCCTCTTGAAGAATGCCTTGCAGGCTTCACATGAAGCCACCCCATAGTGGTACCCAGAAGCGATGTCACCACACACTAAACACAGTCTCTTGGGCATCGAGTTGAGCATGTATTCACACTTGGTCTGGGGATCTTCAACAATGGTGCTGGAGCAGTCATCATACAGTTTCCTGACAGGCCCACTACCTCCCAGGATAGGAGCAGAAGGGTAGAGAGGTGGTGAGTCAAGTCCGTTCTGATGGCCATTCATGGTTGAACTGTAGCTCCCACTGGCGTCTGACGAGCCACCAGGGCTGTGGTGGTTGACGCTGTCCGTCAGGGAGGCCGGGCTGGAAGGTTCCGTCTTGATGAAGGACGAACAGCTGGAATCAATGTGTCGATCTTTGTTTGACATTCTGCAGAGAAGCCTGAGATTGACAGAGATACAAACAGAGAGAGAAAGAGGAGAGAGTGTCAAACATAGAGACCAAAAGAACAAAAGATGGTGAAAAAATAGAGAAAGGGAAAGGGAAAGTTAAAAGGAGGAAAAAAAAAAAAAAAACAGAATTCATATTAAAGACATTGCTCTTTGAGAGTGTTTCCTAAGGGCTGGGGACTACACATCATTCATTCTCTAGTCAATACTTCTTGTTCTACAAGAAGGTAATCAGCATAAGGGCATGACAGGGTTACATCAAAGGGCCCAGACAGGCCATAAACAAAAGCTCTAAAGGGTCCAATTGCTTTTATTTTACCTTTCTCTTGGAGAACCAGTGTCAATATCTAAATTAACTCTAGATTCTAAATTTATCAATGGAAGAGGTGGTGATTTGCAAAGTCTATACCATTTCTAAAATTGTACTTATCCTCACTCTACCTTTCTTTCCTCATTCTGATGCTGCAATCATTTTATTATGAGCAGAATAAAACTTTTGTTTTCAAGACTGAACAGATGATCCTTAGCTCTGTAATTACTGTTTGTCAGCATGCTTCCATAAGCATAACTGTGTCTTTTATTGATCTGACTAAAACACATAGGGAATATATCCTCAATCACTTTGTTTCTTTATTTAAATTGCTCTATTTCATAGCCATTTGGCAATATAGAAAGACATCAAATATAAAATTCCAGCCAATATTGAAAGGTTACTTCCCAAAGCCTACAAAACTTAGTAACTGATCATCAGTATTGATTAATAAATACGTGCATGTGTTTCTTGTGTGTGATTTGCCATTGTTTAAAAGATGAATTAGTAAAAGCCATTTGAGCCTTCAGTATACCCATGAGTCCATAAATCTGATATTATATTATCTGATATTATATATATATATTTATATTCAGTAAAATAGAAATGTATCAGATTTTGTCCTAAAAAAACATATTTCCGATGGTCCTTCACTCACTTCTTTCCGTCATTTAACATTACTCTTCCTAAAAGGAAAAATGTCGAAGCATCTCTTCTGACACACTGTTTCTCTTATCTAGAAGACATACTTCATCCCTTCTGTTGGTTGCACTAGTGACCAAATTTCTGGAAACGTAATTAGATGAAAAGATATCATCAGTCCTATTTTCTTTTTGTTTAGCCACTGTGCAAAACCTCCTTCAGTAAAATCTCTAAGAACCTTCTGAGAGCCCGCTATAGAAAGAAGAGGTGACAATCAAAAAAAGGACTCAGATAATTGTTCCCAGTGGAAAGCTGATTTATGGGAATCTCCCTGGATAATGGTCATTCACTAGAATTTGGGGGACTCCTCATAGGATAACCAAAGAGATGCAACTATCCCTGTCACTATACATCTAATCATATTTGATCACTGCACAAATTTTACACCCTCCTCCAGGTTCTCTTTCCCCTATTGTTCTGTTACTTTAAAATGAAGAAAAATATGGAACTTTTCTGGCAGGAAGGTTCATGTAACTCTTCCAAGAAGGCAATCTCAAAAACAAAGTGTTGAGGCAAGATTTGCCTCTTACCAAAGATATTTCACTTTGAGAAATTTTGCACAGCTTTCTAAAGTCAAGCAGTATCAAGATGTGGAGAAAGCAAATAGGAAGGAGAAAGCCACCAAAATATCTTCTTGCTTTCACCCACCCACGTGTGTTGTCCTTTCCTCAAGAACTAGCGAAAGAAAAAAATAGCCCCCTCGCCAGCCTGAACTACGGCGTCCTCTTTCTTCTGCATCTGCTGCCTTGTACCCGTCACTGCTAATGAACGTTGTAATTAATAGATCGCTCTCCTTGTCTCCTTAGCACTCTGGGCTAAGCACTTTCCTCAAGTCAACGTTTGAAAGAAAGCGGGTCGGCACTGACTTACAGCAGCCCTGCGAATTCCTTTTAATTTAGAGCACTCACACCACCACTTCACTTATTGCCTTATAATTACTGGACCGCACGCACATACATTATGATCTTACACTAGAGTTAGAAGTTATTAGGGTACTAAACCATGCTTGCTCCCCTTTCCTCTCTCCAGCACTGAATTTCTCACAGCTATGACAATTAACTCTTTCACCATCTGCCTACAAGGCACTGTTTTTCAATTTAGAAAATGTTTTTTTTTCATCTGGAGGAGAGTTGCTTAGACCTGCATGATCACAAAACATACCATGATTTTTTCAAGTACTCTTTTTTTTTTTTTTAATTTTTCCCCTCTCTCTCTTCTGTATCTTCTATGGTCACTTTCACCCCAATTTTTTTCCTTCAGGCTCTTGCTCATGGACTTGTAAAATTTGCAGAACTCTTGATTTAAAGAACAAGGCCAGAAATTACCCTCCCATTTCTGGATCAGTTATTTACTAAGCCATCAAATATTTATGTGTCAAATGCATGTCATTACAGTCCCTGAAAATAGGGACTCTCCAGCAAGCTGTCTCATCCAAAATCTCAGTCCATAACTTGGCAATAGTCTGGATAAGGCAAGGAAATTCAGGAGGTACAAGCTGCCAGGGAGGTCCTTGGAACAGAAGCAGTATCTTCTCCTAAACAAGGTCTGGTCACTGGAGCCATAAATGAAAGTGAATCAACTGGATTTGTGCTGTAGGTTGAACATGTTTTTGCCCTGCCATGAACTGCTTCCTTAATTAATATCTTTACCCAGTGGAAATAGTAAAAGTCAGAACTGCCATTTAGCAAGCACTTGTTATGTGCCAGGCACTGAGCTGAGCTCTTTACAAATATTACCTCACTGAATCCCCAAGATAACTCTGGAAGAAAGGTATTTCTCTTTAGAAAAATGAGCCTCAGACCTTTCAGAATTTGCTGAAGGTCATACAGCTAGGAAGCAGTACGGCCTGAATTTGAACTCAGTTCCAACTCCAAAGTCTAGAGCAGAAATGTCTTGAAGCCAACAGAGTTTTTTAATGGTGTTTATTTACTCAATTTTAAAAAATAACCAAGCAAGCATGGTAGAGGTGGCATGCAGAGATACGCTTTTCGTTCTCAGCAATGACATCCACAGACCACCCATGAGTGGAGAAGGGCTGAAGGGGCCACTGCGCTGGCTGCAGGTCTGTCCCACTGCTTCACCCACCCCAGGGTTTGGAGTGATGCCTAAACAGAATCTCTGAACGAACACGGTTGTCTCCTAATTACTACTTAGCTCGTTACACTGAACACTTCCTAGACACTATTATGTTATAACCTAAAACTACAGCGAGTCTTAATTCTCTGCCTCTCTGTCTCTGAAATTCTACAGCTCTATTATTCAAGCCTGAAATATTCACAACTATCTATAAATTCAATTGTCAGCTGGTGGGTTTTATTCTAGACTTCACTTCAATCTAAAATTAGAGGCACTAAAATTCACATTAACTCTAAGAGGAATGTAGTGAATAGGACTTTATTTCAAAAGAACACCTTTTTGTCAGAAAGAGCCATTTTCAAGATGATGGCTTTATCTGTTGCCAAAGAGAATAAGCCCAATTCCACATTGTGCTGTTAATGTAGAAATTTTAAGTCACATCGGATTAATAAAAATGTAAATTTAGTTAAGAATTATGAATAGAAATAACATGTGTCGAAATATGTGGGAAATATTTATTTTAAAGCCTTAGTATGCTTACCATTATTATTTTAAGAGAAATGATGAAACGAACAGGGAGTAAGACCAGCTAGCTCCCTTCCCAAAACCTCTGAATGAACCCCCTGAGAATAAACTGGAGGGGGAAATAACAATGTCAAGAATAACCTTTAGTTTCTATATGAGACACTAGATTTGAGGAATTTAACAGACTTCCTGAAACTTCAGGACTTTAAAAAGCATTTCAACACAATTTGAGATACAGCATCAAATAATTCTGATGATCATACTTCAACCTAGGAAGTCATTTCCTAGCCCTGCTTAGGGTCAGCAAGGGTAAAAATTATCTTTGGTGTAGATGCTAATGATCAGGCAAATAAAATGTCTTAGTTGTTTGACTATTTAAAGATACAATTTTGAAAGTTAATTAATGGTGTGTAGATGTGTGCACACAGAGTGAGTGACAGAAAGAAAGAATAAGAATCAATTAAAGTTGCTGCTGTAGGGGAAAAAAGGATAATTTGTGTTAATGTTTGATTTATATTGTAATTATCAAGCTTAATTGTTTTTGGAGATTCCACCTACAACCAGGTAAATGTGTAATGGTGAATGAACTGCCAGGATTTTGAATTTCCACATGCGTGTGCTGATGTTCAGAGTGGTCTACATTTCGATGGTAGGTCTGAAGCTCAGCCAGTGCTTTTGTTTGTTAAACACTGGTATAACAATAATGTTCCATAGGGCTATACAGTATTAACCCTTTTATTGAAATACAAGTTCTTAACAAGCAGCTGCATTTCATCATGTGAATTTTACACAGATCTTGAATTCATTTGCTACTGAATTTCCTAATTAAAACAAATGTATAAATAAATGGGAAAATGGGTGCATAAAATTCTCATAAGGAATGTGTGTACAGGTCATCTTAGATCTTGTTTGTTACACTAAGGCAAGATCTTCCACAACTTGGATTATGTTTATACCAATAGTGAACCCTTTGGTAGGCTAAATAAATGTCAACTAAAGAAGTCAACACATTTTCATTTCTTCTTTGTCATCTTTAAGGGCCTAGAAAGGCCATCATTATAAATTGCAAATGCTTTAAAAATTTGTTTTCAATATTTTTGTGTAAGGACACAACACAGCAAACCTGCAAGTTTACTACAAATACAGAGATAAGAAGGGTTCCCAGCTCCTCTGTATGATTCAGCGGAATCATATAATTTCAGGGATGGAAAAGAAGGTTATCAAGTCCCACCACCTAATCACCACTGATTCAAAACAAAAATGAATCTATGGGGGTTGGTTGATTTTCCACATTCTGAAATCACCAGAATAAATATTTAAGTACTTGTGTTTTAAAAAATAGAAAGCTCTTAATAGCCTACTATGTGTGTGTGTGGGTGTGGGTGTATGTGTGTTTTATGCTTTTAGAAGAAAACCTCTAGACTAATGCTGCAGCTCCCAGAGGTACAGGCTTCAGAGCGCATGACCTCAGCAGCTCCCATGGCAGCCTGAGTTACAACTTCAAGCACGCTACTTTACAATGAGCTTTTTTCCCCCCTGCTTCAACTAATTGCACTCTCGTAAAGTGGCAAAATGTGAATCACTTAGTAACAAAATGGGCACCAGCTGCTATTGTCAGAGAATGGTGATGCTGAAGAAAGGGAAAGCAGCCGAATGAAGTGTCATGTCAGAAATCAACGGTGCAACGTGTGATTTGAGAAAACATGACTACTTTACAGAGACAGGGTGTCATTATGGCATCACAGTAATACGATGCTTTGACAACTGCTGGGTCTAACATATCATCATTGCATTAAGGTACACTGGCTTAGTTGGGAAAAGAAGAGAAAGGATTTTTTCTTTTAATAAGAAATATCTTAAGGTCTGCCTGGTTAACCTAAAGGAAGGAGACCATTAATTGTAAAGGAAGAATTGTGAATCCTGACTCACACGCTCAGAAAGATAAAAACACATGGCAACTTATGCACACATGTTTCTGTATAATTTTAAGGCCTCCTTTAATAAATGTTGAGCCCTGTCTAATAGAATGGATTTCCGAATATCAGAATCACAATGATTTAGTAGTGCTGCTTCTTGATTCTTTGAACAAATAACTTGTGCACTCAGTCCAAAAGACTCCGTCTAACTTCCTCCATCAAGAACAAGAGTAAGGAAACGGCTGCCATCAAAGCTGGTGCCTGAGTTGCTGACAAGAGATAGAGCTATGTAATGCGGTGACATGGGGCCGGCCCCCTAAAAAGGACAATCAGAGCTGAATGCTCTCCCAACTCTGTAAAAGGCTCTCTGCTCTACCCAAAAAAGGAAATTCAGTACAAATAATTAAGACTTCCAACTTATTTCTGGCTGATTATTGAAATAAAAGTGTCCCATGAATTATAATTTCATACGTACTGACCAAACTCTTACCAGGAGGACCTCACTGAAACCCTATCCACTTTTAGAGTTGTAGAGTTCAACGGTCCTTCCTCATTTAATTTTTTTCTAACATTGGGTTGATCAACTATCCTGGTTTTAGCAGCAAAATCCCATGTCCTGGGTACCCCTGAATCCCAGGTAAACCAGGATGGTTTGTCACTCAGTCTGATATATCAAGATACCTATGAAATCCCATGTCTTCACTCTTATGAAATCTAAGGGATTTAGAAATGGAGACGATTCATTTCTTGTAACAGAGGCCCAGAAAGACAGCAAGAGAAATGTACTAATAAGATTAACTAAACTAATGAGGACTAAGGGTGTTGTAAGTAGGCATGTAAGTGTCTGTGGACACAGCAGCATCCCATTTTACTGTGCCGTGCAAGCTGGAAGTGACTGCTGATTTCCTTACGTCATCCAGACTATCTTAGATGTAGGAAATTGCAGTTGCTTCAATTTGTACTGCCAGGTGATTTCTTATGCTTCCTGCTTGATAAACTTTATTAATGGGAAAAGAAATGGTCCTGTGATATCATAATGTGTTGCACATTATGATTGCTGACAGTTTCTGTATTTAAGGATTCGATCTGATGCAGAGGCGCTTAGTGGTGCAATTTATCCTTAGCTTGTTTTCTTGGACCTATTTCAATCTGGGGGTGAGCATCTCTTGTTTATGGCTCTAAATACAGTAAGTGAGCTACTGACAAATCAATAAAACTGTTAAATGCGTAATAATGCCGAGTAATTGCATACATGATGTTTTGCATAATTAACTGAGCTTTTCTTTAATATAATGGGCACTCACGTAATATAGAGCAGCTATAAGTCTATAAAATATACACAGTTTATATGAACCATGATTCTGCTTAAAACTCTGGCTAATCATCTACATCGGCTTTGAAGGGAAAGCTCTCCTCCACTGCCAAGTCCAAATCAATTCTTATGACATTACTTTATAACTAACATGATATTTAACTGATGATGGTTATTAGCTATTATACAGATTGCATTCAAAAACTGTAACAGTAGGGGGGAAATATCATTTAGTTTAAACAAACTTCTGCCATGTAATCAATATTATTGAGGCAAATTAAGTGTTTTAACAAGTGTGTATATTTGCCCTAATGCAGCTTAATTAACTATATCCTCACAACTGTTCAACTACATGACACCAATGGATCCGGAAAGAGAATCTCGAAAACCTCCTAGACAGAAACAAAGATGCACAGCAGATGGAAAAATAAGCATCTTGTCTTCGATCCCTGAAAATATTTCTTACTTTCCACAAGTTACTATTCCTTTAAAGAAAAGCTTGAGGACAGCAGGGCTTTGGAACAGTGCTGTGCTACAGTCAACCATTTGGGTAGTAGATGTCCCAGTATTGACCAGGTCACTATGCCCGCGGTAGAGTGTAACAGCCCTAGGCAATGGGTGGGGACCACCACTAAAATGAAAAGTTTCTATGAGATTAAAAAAAACAAAAAAAAAACAAAAAAAACTACCTAAGACAAATCATTAAAATGAAGCTTACAATATATGCTGAATGTAACATTTATTTGATGTTAGAGATTTACTACGACATGAGCAGACCTCCTCTGCAGTAAGCTTTCTAGGGGAAAGCTATAGTCTCCTCCTTCTACAAATTTCTGGTCTTTCAAACAGAAATATGGATCAATAAAGTTTGCTTGTGTTCAGACAATTCTGTTTTCAAGCAGTCAAGGAGCACACCAAAGAGAATTTGACACAACAGAAGGGGACTGACAGCTAAATGAAGACCTTCCCACAGCACCGCGCTAGAGAAGAAATAAACAGACATTCAACTCATAGAAAGTCTATGAACTGATCTTTACAAATTACAATTGAATATAGATGCTTTGCACACAGACACTCCAGTGATAGAGTTCACAAATCAAATCCAGGTCAATGCAAGCTCAGGCTTCCTGAGTTTCCCTTTCCTGTTCTCTGCTACACAGAAACAGGAAATGCAAATGCTATCAGAAGTTGATATAAGGATATGGAGATCATAGTATTGATGTCACTCTTTACTCATTAAGAAAAGGTTTTGAAAAAGCAATTACAATGACCAATAAACCAGCTGCCTCTATAGACGCAGGCCAGTTCACTAGGAGAGGAACTCTGAAAGGTACTCTGCAATTGAGTGAATCACAGTGGTGAGAAAATCTAAATGTTAGATAATCATTACTGAAATAAATGTTACTTCAAGCACATATGAAAATTTCTGTGTTAGATGGAGATTTACAGTATAATCAGAGATAATAAACCACATCTGTCAGGTAGCAGTTAAACTATATTTATATTTTTACTTTAATAGCTTAGTCTGCAGTAGTTAACATCTGGATGTAAATGCAGCTGGTCTTGGGCGATCTATAGCAGAGGTTACATTATATTGTTGGTATCAAGTGTCGTCCAGCTGAAATAGGAGAGTAGTGAGGAGGCAGGGAGGAGGAGAACTCAGCTAATTATTAATCCAAAAATGTCCTCCTCTATCCTCTTTTTAAATAAACATTTCAACGACTAGTTACTTGAAGAGAAAGTAAAGCTAAAACACACAAGCCTGTATTTGCAGGCAAGAAAAAATAACATATATCTGCACATATAGTTAATTCAAGCTATGGAAATGACTAAGGATTTATTTTGTAGCATGACAGGTTTTGTTAAAAAAAAAAAAAAAAGGATTATTCAGCAGCAAGATAGCATCCAGTGAAGCCAATAGAAGCCATCGAAAAGCCCAGAGTTCAGATCAGGACTTGCTTGTCTGTCATATTCAGAAGTCCAAATACAAACATGCAGAGAAAAATTTCTAAATATAATTTGCTACTCTAAAAAATCTACTTCAAAAAAGGGACTATACCAGAGTCTCTGCGGCTTGCTTTTCTTCTCTTCTCCTTTCCCAGGGAGTCCTGACTTCTTGCAGCACTCGATAGAGTAGGAGACATGGGTTCTAGCTCTGGATCTAGGCATTGTGTAAACTGAGGCAAGTCATTGTACCAGCCCGACTCTCAGTTTTCTCATTTACAAAATGAGAGTATTTGCCTACATGCTTCCTAAAGAATTTCTGCCATTTTTAAAAACTATATATTCTACTCAAATAAAAACCACACTGGCCTGTGAGTCTGATTAGACCTTGAGAGCAAAGGTTATTGTACTAGGGAACACTCTTCAAACTCCCAAACTTCCATTTCTTTCACTGCTACTGCACTGAGTCACCATTCAGGGACATGGCAGGGCCCGTGTGTGTGTGTGTGTGTGTGTGTGTGTGTGTGTGTGTGTGTGTGTGTGTGTCTTGCAGGAGAATAAGTAATTAAACAAGACTCACTCCCAGTAGTCTACAAAAGGAGAAACAGAGACGTGATCATTTTAGGGGAACTGGGGAGTGGGACTCTTGGTTTTTTCCTAGAAATGGTTCTCTTTTTGCTCACTACGTTGTTGGTGGGAGGTGTTGGCGGAAGGGCAATTCCCTGCAATCAGTGAGTGTTTAAGTGAATGTTTGTCCCAGTGTGTGACACCATGCTGTCAGCAAGCAGCGGGGAGCTGTGGAGTTGTTACTACATTTGATTTGACTGCCAGTAGGAAGCTTCATTTCTACCAACTGTTAGTTGCTCGCTCAAAGAATCTTCTCTTCATTTTTGAAGTGATTTTTTCCCCCTCTCTTCTATTTCCCGTTCCTTGATATGTCGGAAGCCCAAATGCCACGTGGATATGTAAGAGGCAACCTTAGTTCTTGGCCCCTAAGCTTGTCAGATCTGAGAGGATGTAAGGGACCCATGCAAACTGATCAGTGTTCCTCGTCTCTCATTTAGCTTCTCCAGCATCCAAAGATTGCGTTTTAATTCAGACTCCCTAGACCATCCCAAGGTCGACACAGGTATAAAATGATTCTGCCACATTGTGGCCATATCTTTTTACACAGTAGAGTTTATTTTAGCTAACAGAACAGGTATTTCTGCAGCCCTGATTCAGTGAAAATAAGTGTTGTCATTCACCTTTTCGTGAAATTTTGTTGAAATCTGTGCCAGTTTTGGTGACTGCTTCTGGCACCTTTAAAACATTTTTCTGATTTGGTTAACTTTGGTAATTAGGAGTCTTAAATCACGCCTCTGACAACAACTTCTGACAATGAAAAGCATCTTCAGAAAAACACGAAAGAATATGCATGAGTGAAAAGGGTGAGAAAAAAAGAAAAAAGAATCCCTGAGAGATATTACGAAAATTCAGGTTGAATGAAAAAGTAATTAACACTAAAGAGCTAAAATTGTAATTAAGAAAAATTTCATTAAGGGGAGGCAGGCGAGCCTGCTTTTCTAAATATGACAAGGTGCTGTGTAAAAATAAAATAGAAGCAGGTTTTGGTGAGTGGAGCAGGAAAGCCATGTCTTTAACCAGATCAAATTCTCGAAATTGGCTGTCAAGACAGGATTGTTGTGATTTATACCCGTCTATCAAGTGCACGAACGAGAGACAGAGAGAACAGAGGCAAGCTGCTGTCGCTTCCATTCGCAAAGAACCTTTAATTTCCACAGCACCATCTGTTACCAAATCTAATTCACATTCCCACTTAATCTGGTTTAGTTCCATAATACTAATTCTTTCCCAACCTTTATGAACACAAACCACACAAAAACAAAACAACAAAAAGCAGGGCTTTGGTTCTTGGTGAGTGAGAAATTGAATATTACAGAGTTAAGGTGTTAAGGCTTGGTGACTCATGTGAAGCAGGCTCTCTTCCATTAAAATGTATTCCTGGTAAGGGGATTTGTTTTCAGCCAATGTGGAGATATGAAACTGTTCATATTTGGGGTAAAAAAAAAAAAAAGTTGATATAAAAGTAGGCCGGGGACATGAAAGCAGAGATTGTCACAAAATACAATTATTGTCAAGTTTAGTCACTTTCAGAACTGGCTATAAAATCACTTTGTCATAGCTTTCATATAAAGGCTGAAATTGTATTTTTGGTAAGGAAACTTGAGAAAGTGATGTATATATTCAGAAAGAGTAGAGGAGGGTTGGGGGAAAAACCTAGGAGAAATAGAAATGGAAAACAATTATATATATCTTAAAATAAAGAGATGCATGTGGGTAAACACACATTAACTCCCCTCAATCTAAGATTCTATTAGCACATCCTTTTGATTCACCATTGCTTCTACTCTTAGCCAATATAATAACTGGCATTCGCAATAATGAGTCTGCAGAGCTATAAAATTAGAAAGTGCTTTCTGCATCAGAGAAAGATTAAACTATGCTCAGTAAAGATTTAGTGTTAAATGTATTTTATTGCTTTCCAAGTCTGTGGAAATTTGTTATCTCTAAAGGCAATAGTACATAAAGATCCACAGGCATCCATTACAAAATGCAAAAAAGGTACCATGTGAATACCGGGGTGAGTTTTGATTACATATTTAGTCAACTGACTCACTACCTAAGTTTTCTACAACCATTATAGGAATTATCCTTTTGTTCTTTAACCCAGTATTACAGAACACTAGCTAGGTTATATAATACCACTCCCTTAGTTTCAGAAATAATTGGAGAGACTGTGATATAAAATTTATATTTATCACAGGTCTGATTATTACCCATACATACATTTTTATAGAGAAGACTATAACAAGTAAAGTCCATGACTGAAGTGATAGTGTCTTAATACCCAATTTTTTAAAAATCAAAAATGTTGTGATTGAGATTGGTAAGAAAAAATTCTCATTTTTCTGATTAATTATCTATACAGATAATTTCAACTATTAGATGTAATAAAAGTTTATACAGATAATATCAACTATTAGATGTAATAAGAGATGTGGGAGATTATGAAAGGAGATAGACTGTTTTATAACACTGAAACAAACAAAAAACTTGAGACCTGAATAAATACGCCTACACATACAAATACATTATCTATATACTTCCCATAAAAACATCAATGGATGTCATAAACAAATGTAACTGATTAAAGATTACACAGATTATAAAATACAAGACAACACTCAAGATTTTCATTATTCAATAAGGAATATGCTAATTCAGATATCCCTAAATTATTATATGTATTCTATAATTTTGTAGAGTTTCTATTTCAGTTGCAAATTAAATTTTCAGTTCTTCACACACATAAGAGAGACTAAAATTCATAAGAACGACAACAATAAATGCTGAGGAAGATGTGCAGCAAAGAAAACTCACATGTGTTGCCAGCAGGGTATAATATGACACAACCTCACTGGAAAAAAAAAGTGTTTGGAAGTTTCTAATAAAGTTAAATGGGCACCATATCACAGCAATTCCACTCCTATTTATTCACTACAATTGAAGTTATATCCCCACAAAAAGAACTGTTTAGGAATGTGAATCTCAGCTTTATTTATAATATAATATTAGTCACAAGCTGAAAACAAATCAAGTGTCCATCACTAATGAACAAATAAATTGTGAAATACATATACTTGTGTGTGTGTGTGTGTGTGTGCATGTGTGTGCTCAAAGGAATCCTAGTCAAAGATAAAAAGAAACAAACTGTGATAAATACAATGGCATGGCTAGATCTTACAAAACATCTTGGCTAAGTAAAAGAAGCTAGATGCAAAAGAATACATACTCTAACATTCTGTGACATTTCAGAAGAAGGAAAACTAGTCATCAAAACTGAAATCACAGTGGTTTTCTGGAACAAGGAGTGGGGATTGCCTATAGAGGAACACAGGGAAATGCAAAATTACAGGCCAAACCCAGTTCAAATTCCAGATTTTTATCTCTTAGGCCAGCTCTTTTCTTAAG
Organism: Alouatta palliata; assembly: GCA_004027835.1. Classification (NCBI taxonomy): domain Eukaryota; kingdom Metazoa; phylum Chordata; class Mammalia; order Primates; family Atelidae; genus Alouatta; species Alouatta palliata. The sequence goes on from PVKV010006788.1 coordinate 18,369, forward strand.
CAAGGCCTGCAGTGAAAAATATTCTACTGACCTGAATAAGGTGCTTTTCACATTCTGTTTTTTAAAAACGTATAAAATCCTTGCAACTGTAAACATAACAAACGCATTCATGTGCATATTTTGAAAGAAAAGAAAGCTAAACTGCTTTCATTCACCATTTTCTTCCCTCAAAATATTTCCAATAATAAAATGGCTTTAGGAAATAATGCAGTATGTGAGTAGTCACAATGTGTCAATATAAGTCAGTCAGGGTAGGCTTAAAAATGTTCTTCGTTTGGTTTGGTTTAGTTTTTGTAATAAGGAAGTAGATGCTATGGAATATAGAATAAAGAAAAATGTAGGATTTAGTAAGTAGAAATAAGAAAAAGAGGATAGTCATTTGATTGTTTTAAATATGGTTAAGCTATAAGTATATGTATACAAAGTACAAAGTATTCAGGAGAAAAATATCATATATAAAGCCTGAGAGGTAAAATGATACATTTCAAAAGAAATGTATAATTTCTGAGAGGCTATCAGGAAAGTGAACTTGCATAGCAACTTGAATAAATTTAAAAATTATTTCATCACCAATTTGTCAAATGCTTCTGACATAGGGACACCCAGACGACTTTCCTTAGCAGGAAAGGAAATATATCAAAGAACACATTTATTGCCTTCTTTAACTTTCACACACACAAAAGTTACGGCATTTAGTATTAAGGAGAAATAACATAATTATACAGCTAATTCATATTTTTCCTGAAAATGGTTTTCTGCATATTAATAAGACTCTGTGTATCCCTGAAGACAAATCTGGCCAAGTTCACCATTCAACCCTTTCAATGGCTCTATACATGCTACAGGGTACCAGGTCTCTTAACCGGGGTGTCCAGACCCGGCCTTCCCTGAGCTGACCTGGCCTTTCTCTTCAACCCCAGCCTTGTATCTTATAACACCATGCATGGTGTAACAACACGTCAGTCAACAACAGGCCATAAATATGACACTGGTCCTGTAAAATTATAATGGAGCCGAAAAATTCCTATCACCTAGTGACGTCATAGCACAATGCATTACTCACATGTTTTTGGTGATGCTGGTGTAAACACTGCACTGTCAGTCATATAAAAGTATAGCACACATGATTATGTACAGTAGGTTGTATTGATAATGATAATAGATGACTACGGTACTGGTTTATGTATTTGCTATACTTTTTAATCATTATTTTAGGGGAAAAAAAGTTACTTGTAAAACAGCCTCAGGCAGCTCCTTCAGGAGATATTTCAGGAGAAGGCATTGTTGTCATAGGAGGTGACAGCTTCACGCATGCTGCTGCCCTCAAGACCTTCCAGTAGAACTGGATGTGGAGGTGGAAAACAGTGAAATGGATACTCCTGACCCTGTGTAGGCCTAGGCTAGTGTGTGTGTGTGTGTGTGTGTGTGTGTGTGTCTTAGATTTTAACAAAAGAGTTTAAAAAGAAAAAAAATCTAAAAAATAGAAAACCCTTATCGACTAAGGATATAAAGAAAAAAAATACTTGTACAGCTGTACAACATGTTTGTGTCCAAAGCTAAGTGTTATGATAAAAAGAATAAAAAGGTTGTTTAAAATTTGAGCAGTTTATGGCTAGGCACGGTGGCTCACGCCTGTAATCCCAGCACTTTGGGAGGCCAAGGTAGGCGAATCACCTGAGGTTGGGAGTTTGAGACCAACCTAGCCAACATGGTGAAACTGCATCTCTACTAGAAATACAAAAATTAGCCAGGTGTGGTGGCAGATGCCTGTAATCCCAGCTACTCGGCAGGCTTAGGCAGGAGAATTGCTGGAACCCAGAGGGCGGAGGTTGCAGTAAGCCAAGATCGTGCCACTGCCCTCCAGCCTGGGTGACAGAGACTCCAACTCAAAAAAAAAAAAGAAAAAATTAGCAGTTTATATAAAGTAGAAGTGTTACGGTAAGCTAGGTCTAATTTACTATTGAACAAAGAAAATTTTAAAATAAATTCAGTGTCACCTAACTGTACAGTGTTTATAAAGTCTAGTAGTATATAGTAATGTCCTAGGCCTTCACATTCACTCACCCTCACTCACTGATTCACCCAGGGCAACTTCCAGCCCTGCATATCCTGTCATGCTAAGTGTACTCTACCAGTGTTCCATTTTTAAATCCTTTTTACTGTATTTTTGCTGTACCTTTTTTATGTTTAGATATGTTTAGATATACAAATATTTACTATTGTGTAACAATTGCCTACATTATTCAGCACAGAAGCATGCTGTACACGTTTGTAGCCTCTAGGTTATACCACATAGCCTAGGTGTGTAGTGGGCTATACGGTCCAGGTTTCTGTAAATACACTCCAGGACGTTCACATAAGGAGATTGCCTAATGATAAATTTCTCAGAACACATCCTCATTGCTAAGTAACACTTGACTGTATACATGCAATGCTTAACACTTTGTAAGTCCCCATGCTAACAAGCTTTTCACACTGCTTTTCCTTCTCTCTGGAATTTTACTCGCTTGCCCTGGACTCCACTTTCTGCACAACTTTCATTCATCAGTATAAGTTCAGTTGGGTTATTATTTCCTCAGCAAGTCTTTCTTCACACTCCTTCCTTTTGGTGTTCCCATAATATTATGAGCCTATTTCTATTATTGCAGTTAACATCTTTTGTGTGTGTGTAATTTTTTAAAAAATAGAGATGAGGTCTTGCAATGTTGGCCAGGTTGGTCTTGAGCTGTTGGCCTCAAGCAATACTCTTGCCTTGGCCTCCCAAAGTGCTAGGATTACAGGCGGACTCACCACACCTAGCTTTAGCATCCTTTTTAATGTGCAGTTGTCCCTCAGTATTCAAGGAGGATTGATTCCTGGATGCCCCTCAGATACCAAAGTCTACAGATGCTCATGTCCCATACAGAAATTGATGTAGGATTTGCATATAACCTGTGCACATCCTCCCATATACTTTAAATCATCTCTAGATTACTTATAATACCTAATACAATGTAAATGCTATGTAAATAGTTCTTACACTGTATTGTTTAGGGAATAATGACAATAAAAAAGTTTTTACATGTTCAGTGAAGATACAACCATCCATTTTTTTTCTGACTTTTTTTTTTGTATCTGCAGTTGGTCAAATCCACGGATGCAGAACCCACAGACATGGAGGAATGACTGTTTCCATCCTTCCAATTGTTTTACATTTCTATGTAACCCTGTTTCTGGGTTGTTGAGTAAATGAACAAACCATGAATTCACACACAAAAAAAGTTGTGGACTTTAAATGTTGGGGCACAAATTTCCTAAATAAAAGCGCTATTCACATAACCTCAAGAATCTGTAAAATAAAACATCAAGCATAGAAATACTATTTTTATGGAAGACAAAACAAAACAAAACCAAAAACCCTGCTCATGAAGCAGTAAAACGATTACAAGATTTTTAACTGGAAGGCCTGGTTTTGAGTTCACCAGCACTGTCATTTGCTAAAGATAAACTCTGACATGGTATTTGCAAACCTTGCTTGCTAAAGCTGTTCAATGGAAGGTACCTCATTGTGAATTTTAAGAAGATTAAATAAAAATTATTTGCATTGAATCAGAAGGATATCAGTGAGCAAGGAAGAAAAATACCATTTTAGGGTAAAGGAGGATGACCCCAAAAATGAGAAAGCAGAGAGTAGGCTCAGAGAATGTAGGAGAGGGTGGTTCTGAAGAATACTGTAGGGGACATGGAATCAGCAATGGGTTCAGAAGCCCATGGGACCAGATTGCAGAAGGTTTGCAATATTACACTACATAGATTAGATGTCACTTTGTAGGTAATAGGAAGATACTGAAGTCAGCAAATTTGTGTTTCCTTACTTTACTTTTCATTTTCTTTCTTTCTTTCTTTTTTTTTTTTTTTTTTGAGCCACAGTCTCACTCTGTTACCCAGGCTGAGTGCAGTGGCATGATCAGAGCTCACTGAAGCCTCTAGACCTTCTGGGCTCAAGTGATCCTCCCACCTCAGCCCCCTGAGTAGCAGGGACTACAGGTGCATGCCATCACACCTGCCTAATTTTTTTTTTATTATTATTATTTTTTAGGAGACACAGGATTTTGCCATACTGGCCAGGTTGGTCTTGAACCCCTGGACTCAAGCAATCCACCCACCTAGGTCTCACAGGCATGAGCTACTGCACCTGGCCCAACTTTTGTTTCTGTTAAACACTATTTTGGCTCCAGCATTGTCCATTTATTCACTCATTCATTCCTATCATGTTTTAAGCCTATAACCTGGTAAGCAAAACAGACCACATCTTTGAACTCAGTGTTTACAGCCCAACTATGAAGCTATTATATTAAATGAAGCTTCATTTATCATGAAGATAAATCGTAAAGAAAAGACCTGAACTAAGACTACAGAAAAGAGGGTGAAAAGAAAGGAGAAAAATATTATAGGCATCATCAGAGGTTTTTGCACTCCTAGTATTCTGCAAATAATATATAATAGCTAGTCAAGCTATGATTTCTTTGACAAAGTACAATTTTTAATATATAATATAAAAAAATTAATGCTTTGTCATGGATCATTTTCTTGAACTGTGGTAGTTACAAAAATCTCATATATGATAAAATTATATAGAACTAAATATACACACACACAAATGAATATGAGTAAAACTGGTGCTATCTGAAAGGTCCACAAGCTGCAATTACCTGGGTGCAATATTGTACAATAGTTATGCAAGATGTTAAAACTGAAGGAAACTGGGCAAACAGGATTTATCTAAAAATAAAGTTTTTTTATTAACATTTTCCTAGAGGGCTAGAATATAGATCGTATTTGACTTTGTATCCTCAGTACTTCATGTTATGCTGAGTTCATGTCAGCTACGCCATAAATGTGTCACTTAATAGATGTTTGTTGAATAAGTAAATGAATGAATTACAAAGCATCACATCAAGTAAACACATCATTTGTTTATTAATGTTATGAACCTGATCTTACGAGTTTCTATGTCTGACATATCTGTTTATGACATTAGTTTAAATAACAGAGTCATGAGTATCTGACTCTAGATACCTGAAGTCAAGATCGTGAAGATGCTGGCCTAGATGCTTGGATAGTTCTCTCTTTCGGGACACCTCACAGCGTATGGTGAATTCTCAAAATAATGTTCTTAAGAAATACTGATATAATTTCATATGCCCCAAAAAGATATCTAGAAAGTTTTTTCTTTTTCTTTTCTCTTCTATGGTGGTAAAAAAAAAAAAATTACAATCCTACTGGTTCTCAAGACAACCTTGTAAGATGAGTGTCATCTTCATTTTACAGATGAGGAAAGAAGGCTGGGGTAGAACCAGAACAAAACTTGAATTTTCTGTCGAAATTCTCCTACTCTGCACTACAAAATGCTATACTTCAAAGATTGAATATCAATATTTTATAACTGCCAACTTAATATGCCAACTGTAGACATATCTATATTTAACGCTTTGATCTTCTAAAGTTTTTTTTATTCTTTAATTTTCTTAAACAACTGTGCACTCAGTAAGTGCCATGATGTACCTGTCTTGACTATTTGACCCCATAGTAACAAAAATGTGGCCAAATTAAAATAACAACAAAAAAGGTAACTTAGTCCTTCTTAAATGCCCAAGAACAAAGAATAATAGTGTTGAAAAGTCAAAATTACAGAGCAACTTAAAAAATGGTAGGATTATTTATATCGCCGGATAATAAAACATACTAGGATGATTTATATCATAGTTATTCCTTAACTGGTACAGGATTAGAGCCTTCTAATAAGGAGAAACTGACTTATTTCACACCAGGGAAAACTGGAGCTAGATATTAGGTAGAACTTCCTGGCCAAATATTTTCTGTCATTAATTAACTGCATCAATAATATAATTAATATACATTAATTAACTCACTGTGCCTCAGTCATCTGATACATATAATAGGGTACTGATACCTAGCCTATCTAAAGTACAGGAATGTTGAGACTCAAAAGATAAAATAGTTATCAAAATCTTTTGAAAAGCTTAAAGTATTACACAAAATTAAAGTACTACTAAAAATTTGCAGAACAAAATATCTTTTTTGTTTGTTTGTTTTGAGACAGAGTCTTACTCTGTCGCCCAGGCTGGGAGTGTAGTGGTGCCATCCTGGCTCACTGCAACCTCCGCTTCCCAGGTTCAAGTGATTCTCCTGCCTCAGCCTCCCCAGTAGCTGGGGCTACAGGCATGTGCCACCACACCCGGCTAATTTTTGTATTTTTAGTAGAGACAGGGTTTCTTCATGTTGGCCAGGCTGATCTTGAATTCCTGACCTCAAGTGATCCACTCGCCTTGGCCTCCCAAAGTGCTGGGATTACAGGCATGAGCCACCACACCTGGCCCAAAATATCATTTTTAATCTTTGGAATAATCAAATATTAAAGAAAATTTGCATCTGAATTTGGAATACAAATCCACACTTACCTGGAATACTCACAAAAAGTTATTTAATTTTTGAGATTTGTTGTGATTTGAGTTTGTTTAAGCACTTTAGCAATGTAGTCTGAGTTTTACCCATCTTTCATCAATTTATACAATGTCATATCAAATGCTTTCCTTAATTCTCTGTACCTGAGATTAAGAGGTTATGCTAGCTGTTTACAGCACAGCTTTAATTCAGTCAATTCACAAATCTTTTGTGAGTACCTTCTAAGTGCAAGGCATGGTGCTAGCTGTGATAATGAGGTCTTTTTCCAAAGGAAAATATGGTGAATTTCTGGGAAGGTTAAAATAGCAAGGCTAAGAATTAAGGTTGTGTGGAAGTTATGCAAGAAACTAATGAGGTCAGAGCCCTCCATCAGATTCCATGTGGATAACAATTAATTTAACACAGGTCGGGGGAAAATGTAGACACAACTTTTAAAACTCCTTAGCTAGATTCAACCATTTTAGCCACTAACCACAAGGAAAATAAGACAAGATAGTGTGAAACCTATCTGTCACTACTTCTGGAAATAAAAGTGACTCCTGTGTATAAAGGCAGAGTCTCAACCAAGAGCCTTGAAAACTTCTCTGTGAAGTTAGTTTAACAATGCACAGTATTAACTATTCTCAGCCTCAGTAGCTGCTGGCCACACCTAGAGACTTAAGGCCCTGTCCCCTCCGTGTGCCCCTAAGATGTTGACAGTTCATCTGTCAGTTTCCAGAAGGGAACTAGACATGGCAGGGATATTTATTGTTCTTATCCAAAGCTCAGTAGGGATTATTGAGGGAAAACAGGGAAAGGAAAAACTAGTGCAATTCATCTCATGAAATACTTGGCCAATGTTACATATTAGCTAACTAGTTAGATGTGTAAGATTGCAAGTTTGCAAGTTATCTCCTGGAGCACATATGTCCCTGTGCAAACTCTGCTCATAACTAGGCCTCTTTATGGGAAAACCACAAAACAAACAGTAAGTGATGGTCAGTATAGAGGCATTAACTTTACAGATTAAAAAATAAACAACATGATGGTCAATAGTGAGAAATAAACTTAGGGGATGTCAGAGAAAGAAATGGAAATGAAATAAGGAGTTTGGTTTTATCACTTCAGAAACCTCTATCGAAGAGATGCCTCTCTTGAATGTCTAAGGAACCAAAGCGTTCGTGGCTCAGGGCACTGAGCTTTAGGGAAAACAAATCTCTTGAAAAATGATAACTTCTATCCTAGCCTACGCCCACATGTACATAATTCTCCCCACTCTCCAAAGTCTGGCTGACAGATTAGCTGGTTCAGATAACAATAATGCTGACTGATGTTGTCAACTTTATTCATTCATCTATCTTTCTATCCCTGGAAACTTATGAGGCTGAGGGCTGCATGCTGAGGCCATCGCCAGCACATGCATAAGGTCATCTGTTTATTTACCTGCATTGCTGTATCAAATATGTTGTCACATTTAAACTACAGAGCTACTAAAATATCTGCCACAAGGAAACAAATAATGATAGCCAAATGAAGATGTGTGATTGGTTGACTGTACTGAGTACAGGGGGTTGTTACCTAGTAGTTTTCTTAAATATGAAAGCAAAAGATTTATATTATGGGTGATAAGAGCAAGAATGCTGTAAAAGTGAGAAAATATGGCAACAGTGTGCTGTACATCACCAATGGGACAATTATTTATCAAAAAGTTGGCATTCTCAGACTTCCAACATGCAGTGTATGAAATTCATATATTCAAAGGAGACATCATAATAACCTGCCAGCTGGTAGTGATGGATATGTTTTTAATCCAAATGACCACAATCTTCAGTCTACCTGTCACGGAGGGCCAGAAAAAATTGGAATTTTCCTTTCATAACTCTTGATGTTGAAAGAGGAAAAACCTGGAAGAATGATAAGTGGCTCATTCCAATGGACAAATGGACATGGAGCTCAGAGAATGAGTGTGAATAAAAGTCATTGTTCCTTAACTAATGCTATTTTCACTTGTTACACCGAAAAAAAAAAAATGGGGCCAGGGATGATTTCTGCCCCCTTCATGTCTAAAACGCAGGAATTCAAACTGCAACAGAAGCTGGAAAACCTTCAACACCATGTGAGTTAATTTACAAATTACCTCTCGCTGAAAAAGTCAGGGAGAGGCTGGTATAATATTTGTCTATTAACTAAAACTTATTGTACAAACACAGCAAGAGTGATGCTGTAGTGCTTTATTGACTAGAAAGACTCGCCTATGGATTTCCTCCTTTGAGGTTTAAAGGAATTCCTATTTCTCATTTACAGTCTATCAGAAAAGGTATATGACCTGCATTTTTTAATTTATATAAATCCACTCAGTCAATCAGCCTGAGCTGAAATTTAATAGATGTATCAGTCACCGTTGGTCCAGGGAGGGAGAACGACGCACCAGCATCTACCACCTCATCTCTGCTCCCTCTGTCATTCTCCCCCCACTTTTTTTTAACCTCACTAGCTTAGATACCTCACTTAACTATGAAGCGGGAAGTCTTGCAAAGTTGTTGTTTTTAAAGGGAGAAATCTGAGTAAAAATAAACTGATGGAAAATATAGGAAGACTCTGGCTATTTTAGCTTTTAAAAGTCTTCATTTTCCCATCTGTGTCATGGCAATATCATCGCACATTCAGCAAATATACAGTAACAAGATGTTTCCTTGACAAATTAAATACTTTCTAAGCATTTTATCAGATAAATAAAATATCACCACAGGAGGATAAAATCAACTCAATCAGTTGATTTAACCTGTCCTTCGGGAAACTCACCTGAAATAGATTAAGGACCACCTCTCAGACACAGACATACACAGACACACACTTAGGCACTCATTTGTTCATAACTCTTACACGCATAAGCTGAACTCTCATACCACCACTAACAAGGCTCATCAAGGCATCCTAACATCAAAGCCAGACAGTACTGTTTACTGGATTAGTATGAAGATGGTATTCCTATGCCTTTCAAAAAATAGGAGAAACTGAAGATGAGAACCTCTTCAAATATCTTTAATCTCAGGATAATATGCTAGAATCTATACTTTCTCCTTATCTACCCTTAGTAGATGACTTACAGTTTTATTTTGACATTTCCTTTAATATAAGAAAATACTATATTTTTATAACTCTATTCTTACCCTAACACTCTAGGCAGAGAAGAAACTAGCAAGTGGCTGGGTTTCTGTCTTTACTTTGCTTTCCCCTTTGCTAATTTCAGAAAGTGAATCCAGCAATTATAAGTAGTGTGAGACTGATAAGGAGTCACACATGCAAGAGAAATAGGTTCAATTCAAGCTTCCCTGACTAATCCTTATTATGACTCATTTCGACTTCAAAATTTGTCAGTTGAGGTAAGAAGCTAATTTGGCTTTGAGAAGTAAAATCTCAGTTTTGTACTTTCCTTCTAGTGCTATTAACAACCCCATTATTAAGAGCAAGTTTGTGGGGTTTGGGCAGGGGCATGAAATATTTATTGAGTGCCTACTCTTGCCAAGCATTTTCTGCATGCTATTTTATGAGATCGCTGGACTTAATATCTTTTAAGCAGCAGCATAAATTTCTCTGGCTTTCAAACTCGTAGTCTGCCCCATACTATCTTGCTTCCCAAAATAAAGCGCATTATTTTTAAAACCTGCACCAAATATCACTCTCACTCTATGACCCTGAGATTAACAGTCTGACATTCTGTGAGATCCTGACAGGACATGGTAGCAGAAAGGACTTGAGAGATTCCTCTTAACTGCTTTATGCCTCTATGCACAGATGCTGCTCCTTCCGTTTGCACTCATCAGCAGACCTGTCTCCTCTCTTGCCATGGGTTCTCTCCTGCAAATACAACTAGGTTTTAATCTATATGTTTTAAGAAAACAAAGGAATCTGGCAGTATGCCTGGACCAGCTGTGACATCCCAAAACAAAAGATGACGAGGCCATGCTGACTGTCTTCAGTGCTTAAGTAAATACCACCCTATTTATTAGCCTAGCTTTTGGGAAACCCCAAATGGTCACCTTACCTCCTGACTCACGAACCCATAAAAATGCCCATGATTTATTACTGCATCCTCCTTCTTCCCTATGAATGGGATAATGAAGTTCTTTATGGGAGGCTATTAAGAAGCAACATGGATGCTACTATTTGCTACTTACCCATATAATTAATAACACCATAACTGCTACTAGAAAGCAGTATTTAAAGTAGTCAGACTAGCATAAATTGGCTGATTTGACTAAGCTGTCAATGGCAAATTTCAAGAAGAACCACTAAAAGGAGATTTACTTTTGAAATATATATTACAGAAAGGCTTTTATTCACATTTATTTTATTTATATTTTGGTTCTAATGAAATCACTAGACTTACCAATTTACTGATAATTACAAAGTCAGAATTCTTAAAAGCAAGTAGTTATCACTAATCAATTTTCTTCTGGGTATTGACAAATTACAATATCTCCCTGTTACAGTTTCTTACATATAGTTGGGCCATAGCTTTCTTTAAAATGTGGCATTGTGTCTTTAAATAATACCTTTGATGAAAACGCTGATCAAATAAAAATAAAATTAACATCTAGATTAGGGATTCTCTGTTCTTATGAGAGAGGGTGAAGAAAGAAATCTGTAAAAGACTAAAAAGAGATGTTGTGCTGATTCATATTCATTTACTAAGTTTCAGTTCCCATTTTACGGAAATAAACACACTCTAGACTTCCCCCTTTGAAACAAATATATTTTTATGTGATCTTGGGATAAAGTAAGTTATTAGATATTCAAAGCAAGCCAGGCACAGTGGCTCATGCTTGTAATCCTAGCACTTTGGGACGCCAAGGTGGATGAATCACTTGAGGTCAGGAGTTCAAGACCAGCCTGGCCAATATGATGAAACCCCATCTTTACTAAAAATAAAAAATAAAATAGCCAGGCTTGGTGGCACGTGCCTGTAGTCCCAGCTACTTAGGAGCCTGAGGCAGCAGAATCACTTGCACCCAGGAAGCGGAGGTTGCAGTGAGCTGAAATCCTACCACTGCACTCCAGCCTAGGCAACAGAGCAAAATTGTCTCAAAAAAAGAAAAAAGATATTCCAGCAAAGTTGACCCAAGCACGTGAGTTGGTGAATTCATGTGCATGTGAAATATTCTAGTCCTGTCCATATTAGATCAGAGAAGTTCTAATACCCTAACATCATAATAAAAGAGGAGAGAAAAGAGTGCTCAGGAGGAATCTTGTCAGTATGTCTTAAATTTAAAAATAATGATAATAAATGAGCACAGTGAGTTGTGGTGAATACAAACCAATCAAGGCAGTAAGAAAAAAGCATAAGTATTCTTGTATATATACGGTTTAAAAAATGTAACATATTTAATTACTTTGTACATCTAAGGAGCCTCAAGATATCTATAGATGTTCCCTCAAGTTGTCAAATAAATACTGAGCCAGCTACTGTTCTTGCAGTTAACAAACCACTAACACGTGCACGGGTGTCCAATCTTTTAGCTTCCCTGGGTCATACAGGAAGAAGAATTGTCTTAGGCCACATATAAAATACAATAACACTATGATAACTGATGAGCTTAAAAAGATCACACAAAAAAATTCTCATAATGTTTTAAGAAAGTTTATGAATTTGTGTTGGGCCGCATTCAAAGCCATCCTGGGCCACATGTTGGAAAAGCTTGATAGAGATTACTTTTAATAAGTTTTGTCTCCGTCAACTTTGTCCTTCTTTGCCTGTCTACAGTAGCAAACAGTGTTCCAGTGACTCTGTGAGAAGTTGCCTGCTTTTCAGGAAAAGATAATTTAAGAATAAGTGAAGGTCTTTGATGCTAATTCTGCATAATTTTTTTCTTTTTTTTTTTAACAGGAAGGAAAAACAGACAATGGCTTTTTTTTTTTTAATGGCATGTTTTCAAAGCTGGGTGGATGTGTGCATGTGTATTTGTGTGTATGCAGGAGTGGGACTGTTGTTGAATATGGGGCTGAAAAGAGAGAGCTGGGATGCCAAAGGGGGAAGTATAGAGCCAGAAAAGACTGGGTGAGGGAGATAAACTTCAGTCTTGCCTAACTCACCTGAATTTTATTGACTACCCTTGAATTTTAAGAGTTGCTTGACATAAGGAAAATATCTCATTTTATATGGTGCTGGAAAATGATTTTGGATGCAGATAAAAAGGCATCGTCTGAAGTCTTTTTGGGGAAAGACTGGGTATAAATAAATTTTCTCAAAGTAAAAAGTACTGAAAACATATGAAAAGGATTACTGGTTATCTTTTGAGTTAGCAATGTGATTCATTTTCATGTATGTTCTGTTCCCCATATAGACATTGCTTATTTAAATGAAGGCTAGCACTTTACTGGCCCAAAAAAAAAAAAAAAGCAAATCTTTTAAACACTTTACTGGCTCAAAAACAAAAAAAAAGCAAATCTTTTAAATTTACTTTGGAACTGAATTGAGTCAAGTAGGATACTGTAAACTAACCCTAAAGATCTAGTATTTGTCCAGGCGCGGTGGCTCACACCTATAATCCCAGCACTTTGGGAGGCCAAGGTGGGTGGATCATCTGAGGTCAGGAGTTCAAGACCAGCCTGGCCAACATGGTGAAACCCCATCTCTACTAAAAATACAGGGAAAAAAAAATTAGCTGGGCTTGGTGGCAGGCACCTGTAATCCCAGCTACTCAAAGGCTGAGGCAGGAGAATCACCTGAACCCAGGAGACAGAGGTTGCAGTGAGCCGAGATCACACCACTGCACTCCAGCCTAGGAGAAAAGACCTCTGTCTCAAAAAAAAAAAAAAAAAAAAAAAAAAGTCTAGTAAATTCTAAAGTGCAAAACATTACATGTCTTTCTGTATATATGGAGCCAGAGGAAATATTAATAAACATATTCTCTTTTTCATGACTTTATCATAGGTAGTCAGTTAACAAATAAGATACAAGATATAATCACTAGATATATAACATTATCCATATGTATATGTCTGTGTTAATCTATAATGTAAAAATGGGAGGAGTAGATTTTTTTAATTGTAATTTAAATAAAATCCCCCTACTCATAGCCCCAAATGATACTATGTTCTGAATGATTCTGAGGAAGAAAAATAGGAAGGAAAATTTATTTCAAGTCTGGAAGCTACCAATTCCATTCCCAGGTGTAAACTGTGATTTACAATTTATAATCATTTTATACAAATTAGCTCTTCCTAGACCTCAATGACACTATAAATTTGTAAACTTATCTTGTACATACAAAATGATACCAGTAAGTCTTCAAAAACCAGTATGTTTAAACTTTCCTAATTGCAATAGTGTCTATTTCAGTATATGACTTAATTCTAGCTTACAATTTCTTTAAGTATTTCTTTTCTGGTCTAATCAAGTAGGTACCTGTCCGTGTGGTTTATCTAGGCACAAAACACAGTTATATAGAGATTTACGTGTTCGAAGACTTTCATTTAATATTTAGTATATATTAATGTGTATGCAAAATCCAGAACGATGCTTTGTGCACAGTAGCTAACTAAAATATTCTGACTGGCCACATAAACAAATATAATTGACATAGAAATTATTTTCTAATTTTTTATATCTAGTAAGAAAAAAAGGACAAAAACTGTGTGAATTATTATTCATTAAAAAGTCAAATGCATTATCCTCATTTTAAAAAATCTGTTTCCAAAAGGACACACAGTTATTTTATTTTGTCAAATCAATACGCAAAAATATTACCTTTCATCAGTTACACTTACGTTGAAAGTCCCAAAGATTCCCTACCTGGAATTGCCTATATTTGAAGTGCAAAACAGGCTGAGCACTATCCAAATCTAGATAAAACTCATTGGTTTGTAATCCGCATAATGATCTATACATCTAAATCTATATGCAAATTGGATGCTTTCATGCATTAAAGCATTCCAAAGCACCCAGGACCAAGGGAGCAGCAGGTTCTTTCAGATGCTTCCCCTGTTACTCTTCTTCTTTCCTTCTATTTATTTATACTAGCTACCTAAATAATTCACACTGCCTGCTTTTCAGCCCGAATGTTCCTCAGAAGAGGCCTACAATGAGCTATTGCAGTCACCAGATGGACTCATGAATGCAGCAGGTGGGGCAGATGGCAAGGCGCCCTGTCTGATGCTGCCTGCCTGGGCAAGGACTGCCTTTTCCTTCCAGGTACATTATCATCATCCTAACACTGAGCAGTGTGTAGTTTGGGGGTGGGGTGGAAGTGGGGCACTGGCAAATCTTTTCCATGCAATACTAGAGAAATCATAAATTACCAGCTGCCCTCTTCCTCCTCGTCCCCGACCCCCAGCCACCCCGATGTTTCACGTTGTTGCTTTGTTAGTGGGTTTGTCTTTTTTAAGGCTATGGTGAAGGTTTCCGAAGCATTCTGGCACTATAGATGAAGAAGAATGCATCCATTTTAAACATTCCACCTCAGCTTTAAAAAGTGAAGAGAATTCAAAGGGAGTGATATGAGAAAACCCAGAAAGACTATGGAGGGGGGGAAGTATAAAACATGTTCACAAATATTTTGCAAAAAAACCCACAAACGAAGCAAAAACATAGGTGAGATGACTCAGCTCAAGTCTGCAGCGCTTACATAAAAGTCCTTTGCATATATGGAGTGGAAAAGATAAAAACCATATGTTTACAGCCTTTTGATGTTGCAGAAAATGCTGGCTGTGCCCACGTTGCAATAGTTCTTTGTCTCATATTTCCGGTGCCATTTCTAAAAGTGTGGCATTTCCCTTCCAAAGCTTGTGACCCTATAATACTATAACACAAAGAAACTGCATTGCATATCACTTGCAATCGGAAACTTGCAACATCATGGTGCCAAGCTATCCTGAGACAAGCACTCAGTAACATGTAGTTTAAATTTTAATTGAGCATAAACACTTGACAAAAACTCTCTCGAGATATCTCTGGCATATTCCGATTGGCAATGGTGCCATGATAGCATGATTTTTATCCTTCTATAAACTTAACTGATGCCAATATAAATCTTATTACCTAACTTCACTAATCATCTAATTATAAACATCTAACAATGTGAAAGACAATAATTTTAATGACCTGAAGCAAACCAATCTGTATCTTCAAAAATAAATAAGTAAATAAAACACCTAAATAAAAGGCATCCACTGAAGAGAAGCTGCAGAGAACTGCTTTGAATTCAATCTTTCAGTCCTCAGGCAAATTGAAATCCCAGGCTTTTGGGAACCACCAGGCAGTGCTGTAGGAATGCTGGACAAAGACAACAGCCGTGAGATTATCTCAAGAGTAAGGGCAAGGTTTTCTTATAAAAAATACTTTTCAATAGTCATTTACTTTGATTGGAAAGAGTTTACTAATTCAAACCTTTCCCTCAAAGTCAAACAACATAAAGCTCCTAGAGTTCAAACAAATCTTTCTTACCTTCTCTGCTACCTGGGAAATATACTGTCTTACATGATCTTTTAAGGCATTTTTTTTCTTTTCATTAATCAATCTAAAAAATCAAACCATATACAAGTAATGTTGAGCATTTTAAGATTTAATGGCAACTTTGGCGATCAAGCCTTCACAAAGAGAAAGAATCTGGCCCACATTTTAGCTGAAGGAGCACAGGCCAGATCAGACTTAACTCCTCCAAAACCCCATTCACTTTCTGGCCACACTCAGGATCTAAATGCACAATTCCTAATTATATTCATGATGTGAACCTCACATCAGTTCTAAAAAGCCAAAACCAGAACGTTAGGGTGAAAGTTTTGATTTGCTTCAGTTTTATGTAAAACTACTGCTACTTAAAGCCTTGAATTTATTTTCTGAAGACTGACCCCTGTTTAAATTGGAGACTTAGGTATGAAAATTCCCATTTTTAAATGTTTTACATGCATTCAAATATTTTTATCATTTATTTCAGGATCTTAGTGCTTAAGACAGTGTCTGCACATAGCCAAATACTTTTGAATGACCAAGAAAATGCAGTTTAATGCACTAAATTGATAACTTTAATGATTTTAAAAACTGCAAAAGAGCACATGTAATCTTTTTGGACGCAACGTGAGAAGTTACTATAAGCAATCAATTTGACACCAGAGAGTCGGTTATATGGAATACATTTCAAGATCAATTTTAAACTGATATTTTCTAAACCTGATTTCATTAACTATCATTAAGCTATGCACCCACAACCCAATTACTGTACATAATGGAGGATACTTAAAAATACTAAACAGAAGAGAATAAACACTTAAGAGAAAGTACACTGGAAGGCAAGTGGTGTTAAATTAACTTTTTAAGATAGTAACTGTGGAATGGAAACAATTTTTACAATGTATGTAGTTCATGATGATTTGAATATTCTTGGTATATTCAACATGCATTAAGACTGTCATAATTAAACTAGTAGGCAATATTACTTCCAAGATAAAATTAGTAGCAAAGTCTCAGGAAAAAATAACCATTTTAAAAATAAAAGAATAACTGTAAATAAAGGATGAAGAAATGAGTGTGTAATTACAGCTTAAGCTTGAAATATAAAAGATAATAAAATATATATCACCAAGATGCTACTGAAAGAGAATTATAAGTAAAATTTTAATTTTTTACATTTCAATAGTATTCTTGTAGTAAAGTTTACATTATATTCTCAAAGAGATCCACCTTATATAAATGTCTACATTTGAACACATTTTTGGAATGCTAGAAATCAGTGTAATGACACTGGTCACTCGAGAAATGCAAATCAAAACCACAACGAGAAATCATCTCACGCCAGTTAGAATGGCAGTTATTAAAAAGTGAGGAAACAACAGATGCCGAAGAGAATATGGAGAAATAGAAACGCTTTTACACTGTTGGTGGGAGTGTAAATTAGTTCAACCATTGTGGAAGACACTGTGGCAATTCCTCCAGGATCCACAACCAGAAATACCATCTGACCCAGCAATTCCATTACTGGGTATATACCCAAAGGATTATAAATCATTCTACTATAAAGACACGTGCATACATATGTTTATTGCAGCACTGCTCACAATAGCAAAGACTTGGAACCAACCCAATGATTTAGACTGGATAAAGAAAATGTGGCACACATACAACGTGGAATACTATGCAGCCATAAAAAAAGGAAGAGCTCATGTCCTTTGCAGGAACATGGATGATGCTAGAAACCATCATTCTCAGCAACTAACACAGGAACAGAAAACCAAACACCACATGTTCTCACTCATAAGTGGGAGTTGAACAATGAGAACACATGAACACAGGGAGGGGAACATCATACACTGAGGCCTGTCAGAGGGAGCAGGGCTAAGGGAGGGATAGTATTAGGAGAAATACCTAATGTCGATGATGGGTTAATGGGTGCAGCAAACCACCATGGGACGTACATACCTGTGTAACAAACCTGTACGTTTTGCAAATGTATCCCAGAACTTAAAGTATAATAATAAAACAAAATCAGTGTAATGACAATACATACACATGCAAAAAGCTTACATTTGAATGCATTCAAAGAATTATGTGTGCGTGCATGTGCGTACATATATGTATGTGTGTGTGTATATATATATATATATATACATATATTCAATTTTTCTAATTAATTAAATTGTTATTTCCTTATTTCAGATCACTTGCTAGATATGGCCAAGTCTGGAAGTTTCAAAATACATGTTTTTCTAAACCTAATAAAGAAAACATATCCAACTTGTAATCTAATATATAATATATATAAGAAATAGTTTAATTTAAAAGAGAAACATACTTTTAAATGCTCCCTTCTCTTTGCCAAACAAAATATTCACAAAGTGACTCAGATGCCATAATTCAATGCAATGCCCCATTTTCTGAATTCATGCAGTCCTCTTTATTAACTGTGATTTTTTTTTTTTTGCCAGCTTTTATTTTCCCACGTAAGTAGTGCTGATTTAAAAAAAAAAATGAAGGGAGTATATATACTCTCTAATGAATTACTGATTGTACTTATTTGTGGTTTGCCGACCTCAGTGAAAATATAAATTAAGTCACATAATTAAACACAAAAAATATCTTAGAATAAACCAAGCAATAATTTTTTTTAGAGCTGGAAAAAACAATACACCAAATGATGACCAACGTTTAGTTTGTAAATAAAGACAGTATCTTTGCAATATTAACCTGTAATCCTGGTTCGGGATTTACCCAATTTTTGTTTTATTTTGCTTTTCCGTTCTGAGAGTCTTAGAATAATTTTCTGCATGTATTTTGAGTTTATAGTTTAAAAATAAAGAGAAATGAGTGCATGCTCCCTCACATGCCTTCTCTGTGCCTAAACAGAGCCATTTACATAGCTCATTGAACACTGTTTAGTAAACAAAGCGGGTACAAGTCCAGAGTGGCTTCTATCTTCTAGTCCTGCAGCCTTTTTAAAAACAAGGCAGGGGTTCTGTTTTTAGTACACACTTTGGTTCAGTGTTAATCCTGTTTTATGTTGTTCACACCTGCTGCTGACTAGCAGCCTGCTGATGGGCTGGGGCTCACGCTGCTAGGAGAAATCCCACTAAAACTAACGAAGAAGCTGGACAAAAGCTACTGTACAGAGCTGGAAACAAAGCCTGCCCAGGGTCCAGAAGACAGGAGAAGCAAACCCCACAAAATCTGTCCTCTCATTTGCAAATAAGGTTCCGACGTCCCAAGTTTGCCACTAAACAAAAAAAGGCAACCAATGGCTTTTTTTTGAAAGTCCGACCACCATTGGCTTATTTATATTCCTGAGCTTTTTATGTCTTTTGGTAAAATTGATGCAAATACAGTTTTAAAAATGCTGTCATCATCAGGTGTACATGTGAGTCACTGAGTCCTTAACAAAAGAATCTGTACTTACACATAATTATTCATTTAAAATACTCCAAGGTTAACCTCTCTAGTCATAGAATTTTGCATCCAAAGTGAACAGAGAATAAATATATTCCACCATCATGTCCACGGTGTGGCTGGAACAATGACTTGTGTACTAAGACTGCTCTCCTCCCACTACCCCCACTCCACTGCACTGCATGTGCCTAATAGCAAACATCAAAAGGAATGATTTCTTTTTTGATCTTAGTACCAGCGATAAATCAAATTCAGTGCCACAGACAGGGGGGAAATGCACTACTAAGGGAAAACTCCAAGACTGACTGTGGGACCAGCCAGAGACATTCGCTCAATCAAGTTTCAGTAAACGATGCCCACCTTTCTCGTTGAAACAAGATGTAAGCTGTCGTGCATTTACCCAGAATGAGAAAAACATACTGAGTCCTGACATGACCCTAAGTTAAGAAGCGCTTCGTGCTGACATTTGCAGAGGTGGCATCAGAGCCCCTCCCTCCTACCTATAGACCGAGTCAATTTCCTTCCTATCTGGGAGCCAGGTTCTGCCTGCAGGTGGGCAAGGAAAGCTCCTATTGGCCAGCGCAGGGCAGCTCCAACAGAAACTGCACATCTGGGTGGGGGTTGAGGGGTCAAATGGTGGCTCTGGGATCATTTAATTACATTTCCTGAAGCACCTTTCCTGATTGCAATAGCCAATAAAGCATCCCGTGCTCCACTGCCAACTCGGGGAGTTCTGCAGCTGCCCGCTGCACAGTGGTGCACAGATTTCATGGAGCACAGTTTTAATACTTTTCTGGGGAAAGCACAAAAAGCGCTAACTGGCATATTAAGGTTCTCTGAACGAATGTGAGGATGAAATATTTGAGGTGTTGGTATCTGTTCACCAATTTGTTTTGAAACTACCCTTAGCAATGTGCTCTTTCTAGGAAGTCACTACCGTTTTATAATAGGTTTCTCTGGCATTTGTGGCATGGTCTTCCTCAGCAGATGCAAATTTTACATGGATTCTCAAAAGCAGCTAAGCAACCATAGAAGACATCTCAGCTAAATGCACATTTTTTCAATGTGTACAGTACTTTATACGTGGCAGCTCTTTAATGATGTTAGAGGAAAAAAGTTGCTAAAAATGATATTATAATATACTTGCTATAATTGTATATAGAATTGTATATAGAATTGTATATAGAATTCATGTGTCTCCTATCATCTGTGACAGCCTATCAAAAAGAAAAGTTGTTGCTTTCAATTTGATTATGGAATATGAACGGTATAGAAATAAATTCAATTATTGTGTTGAATCATATGAAATTACTGATACGTGACCATTGTTTGAGCTACAGAAATGGCAACTTCACATGATTCTGCCTAATATAATTAGAATCTCATTACCTTACTTTCATTCAAGAAAACATGATGTTTCATCAAGGAATTTTATGATTTCAAACTTTACCTTCCTATTGCTTTTCCCCTTCGAAAGCCACATCAATTGTAAAATATAAATATATCAAGATGAGAGAACTTATCTAAGTCTATTCTAAGACTTGAACCTATTAAGGCCTTGGGCACACAGGCCCTAGTGGTGAAAATTTCATTTGAAATGAAGTTTTTTGCAGGTAAGAACATTTACCTAATCAATGGAATGTTTACTATATGCTCACCTTTTGGAGAAGCCACTCAGCAATGCTATCTAACGCCAGAGCAAATGCTTCATTCCAAGTGCTAAGACTGCACAATAATGGAATATGATAGAAAATCTTATCTTTGAGGTCCTTACCTAAAGGACTTGAGACATGGATGATTTTTTTCCCCCAGCAACTTTGTAAGTTTACTCAGACGAAAAGATTTCAATGTATCAGCAGTAGTGGCGGTTTTCAGATCAAATGATATTTAGTGTTTTGCATGTAGTATTGGAGACATGATGAATACTCTCGCATAAGAAGGAAAAAAATATAAGCAGCTGTGTGCTTGATCAAGGTGCGCTACCGGCTGCTGCCTCCCAGCACTGCTGCGAAGCTTGCCCACTTCTGAAGAAAGTGAAGACCACCTTATTTTGATTATAGTGCTTTCCTTGGGCAGGAATTTTTATTTCCATTTGAATCTTAAACCATTAGATTTCCAGTGATGCATTTTTATGTTTACAATTGACTTCTTCATAAAAGAATGAAACCTTTGAGCAACAGCTGAAAAGCATGAAGGTTGCCTGCAGTAAGTACTTAAATTATTTTACACCTAAATGGAGCTCAGTTGTTTTTAGTTAAAATTTAATAAACCTTAAACTGATGACCTTTCTTCCACAGAAAGGTCCCGAGTTGCAAAAACGAACTTTCCAATGAAATATATTTTAAGGAACTAGTGCTGAACAAAGGGCTATTTAAAGCTGAACGCTTTGTCAATTTATCAGCTTGTGAACATTCTGTTCCTGAATTCCCCACTGCTGCTGAATGTATAGAACGGTGGTGCCTTGCTTAATCGAATACTATTGATTCGAGTGTGTCACAGTGATCTCATTGAGAGTAATCAATAGTAATCCAAAATCAATCAATCTGCTCTTGCACTATCATTTATCAAATCTGAATACGCCAAATTATTTGTAGGCATCAAATTACAAAGAAGAGAAAATGGCAGAACTGGGAGAGTTAATGGTTTATATTGAAGAAAAAAACCAATATCTCTTTTTTCAAGGGGAGGTGCTTTAAGATGGACTATTACCTGGACAAATACATTTATCTTCTCATTAAAGAATCCTAACTTTATAATTAATCTCATTCCTTTCTTGAAAAAAAAAGAAAAAGATTTCTCCTGTAGGAGTTTGCTCGTTCAGCACAACTTAAGATGCCCTAACTTATTTAACCAAAGCACATTAGCATTTTACAAGTCTGGTAAGCTAAGTTTCAAATACCTGTAACTCATCTGCTGAAAAAACAGGGAAACTGGATTGACATAGGACATAACTGCATCTTCTAACATCAGAAATGATGCTGAATAGAATTGGAGTGGAGAAAGGAGTACTTAATTTCTCCAGAGAATGTACAGCAGAGATGCACCTGCTTGTCAAAGAAGCTGCTGTTGATGCTGAAGTTTATCAGCATATTCACCTGTAGTTTAGTCAAGGTAATAAATCCCTCCATTCATTACAGCACACTCAAAAGCAGCCCTCCTATTTAACTTGAAAGAAAAAAGGCACAGAGTGTCTAAAACATTTACTTTTGCTAATGTAAAAGTGTTGGCATTTTACTTCATTCCCGATAAGCTGGTGCCAGTAGAAGTGATTATTCTTTTCTTATTCAAAGCCTATCAGCATTTCGAAAAGCTCTCTCAATCTTATCAGGTGTATGAACAGCACAGTTAACTGAAAATAGTTTGTACTGCTCCTCTCTCTTTCTGCCAAGCTATCTGATAAACCCCCAACTAACTAACTGTATTTACACACAATCAAACATAAGCTGTATCTTCTATGCACTATAGCGAGATTCCAGTTTACCACAGGTTTTTTTGCTGTGACATTAACTTAACAAAAATGTCAGCCTCCCGTATCCCAAACTGACAACAATCAGGAAAACACCATAAAAGCACTCAACTAGAATGCACAACAAACAGAAACAAAAAGAAAAACAAATATAAAAAGTTGAAGGCAATCTCTTTGGAATTCGGAGGGAAATGAAGTATACTCGTATGCAAATATGGGTGAATATCATGCACTTACCTTTTACCAAAGTAAATGATCCTTTAATAAAACAGATGAATAGAAACAGAAATTGTAAAGGAAAATACTGCTGGGATAGAGGAAGGGAAGGTGTTCAGGAAAGTGTTTTAGAACTGAGCAGGCATTCCCCCCAACATTTCAGGTTATCTCAGTGTGGCAGCAGAGAAGTTCTATTATGTAAGCAAAGGAAGACAATAGACAATATCACCGAACTTACCCCAGAAACTGAAGACAAGATAGAAAGCAAGGCTGTCACATATGGTGACCACATTCTCAGGATAGATTTTCCAATCATTAAAACCCTCATAAATGCTCTAGACATTAAAGTTTTGTTCACTATAAGAAAATAAAGAAATAAAAAAATACAATTTGAGTTTTTAACCTCTTACTATTTTTCTTATTCTTCAGACTTAACCAACTGAATAGTTCAATATAAAGGTATGAAAAAAGAATCATCATCCACATTAACGTAAATAGATGATCTGTTCTCTATTACTATCTATTAAAAAATGCTTAAACTAGTTCATGGCTCATATGAATTGAAAGACACACCTAATCATTTATGGGTAGTACTTTGGAGCATGAGAGATAACAATGACATTTCCAGAATATAAGAGAAATCAGAAATCTACTTGAATGACTGAGTAACAACAAATTCCTGACCCTAGGAAAGAATCTCTGCCTGAGCTTCTGTGCATAAATTGTCCATTTGTTCCTCACTTCCCTTTGCTGAATCACTAAGAGAGAACAGAAAAAGTCGGCCACATGCTCCCACCTGAGCCCAACTCCTGATGCTGTCTAGACTCCAAGAACAGAATGAGCCTTCCTTTAGATGTGTAGAGCAATAAGATGAATTAGCCAAGTGTGTAGTTCAGTACACTTCAGCTGATGGTTGCTTTTCCATCTGTGACACTATGATCCCATGACTGATGAGGCAGGTCTCATTCAAGTCTATGGATAAAAGGGATGCTTCCGTCATTTCATAGGACCCAGCACCAACTGTATACAGTCACTTTCTCATAGGAAAAAGGCATGGTTCTCACCAACCATATACATCTTTCCCTTTCTTTGGTCATTAACGGTTGGTTACGGGTATGATATTCCTCCTCAAAATATCTGATCTGTTTTAATGGATTAATGGCTGAAAAGAAATTAAAAACTGTCAGAATATTCTTTTATTTATTAAAAAATGAATACAATTTAACATGGCCATCTTACATTTTTGGAGAAGTTAATGTCCTAGGATAATTTGGAATCATGGAGGGCAAAGGGAAATCAATTGTACAACCACACACTTTTTTTTTTTTTCCTCTTAAATGAGTACCTTAGTCTATACTTTTTTTTATATGACCTACTATTTTGGTTAATTTTTGATGCAGTTCTGCACATATGATTAATAAGCATTTACTATTATTTTCAAAGCAATATAAGTTTTTATAAATATTGTTACACAACTGCCTTGAAAAGTATCCTTTTAAAACATTTTAACTCACATTGTATGAAAAGAAAATATATTTATTAATAAGTCCTTTGTTCTAATTATAAAAAGCCATTAAAAATGAGTAAAATCTTTCTATAGTAGATGAAAAAGGAATCATCATTTACAAAGATGTTGTTCTGACCATGGAAAAAGAGAATTTAGTGTGCTTCTGCCTATTTTCTGTGCATAAGTTCTTAATTTACTTTTCAAATTTTCTTTTTTTTTTTTGCATATTGAATATGCCATACAAAAAGAAAGCATAAGATTTTTTCTTTTCCAGAAAATGTATGCAAAGTGCAACAAAAAGAGATGTCCCCTGATAAAGGTGGATTGTCCATGTTGCTTTGGATTCTCTACTTCTTTAAGTTTTTCTTTACTTCACAAATAAGAGCAACTGAGGTTCACCACTTAAAAGACTTTTTGTCTTTCTAAACCTATTTTACTTTTAAGGTAGTAGAAAAATCTCAATATCCCGAAGTTATTCCTTTTTTTTTTTTTTTCTAGGAAACTTACTATTATCTATGCTATCTGTATTCCTACAGTTCATTTTTAAAGATAAGTAAGGAAGCAAGCTGTTTTTTCATTACATTTGTACTAGCCATCAATGTGATATAATATGAGAATTTATTGGTAGCTTCCCTTTTATTTAGTACCATGTTAGCCAACTGTTTGCAGAGAAGGTATATCATAAAGCAAAGTTAAATTGACACATCTGTGATATGCCTGACAGCCCTCAGTATGCCCAATATTAATTTGTTTTCTTTGGCTAGGTAAGTCCTGCCAAAGCATATTAAACATAATGTGTACTTCCAACCAAAATGATAAGAAGTATACAAAAATTTGTTTCAGTCAAAGCAAAATGAGAAGACACAGAGGAATGTATATGACAAAGACTGCTTTTTATAATTAAAATATAAATGTACTTTTCAGCTCTTCTTTTAGAATTTAATCTAAAGTAGGCACCCCATAAGTTTTAGCAATTTGATAAGTATTTTATAAATTTTAAATGCCAAAACCAGGTGTTTTTCTTTTCTATATTATTTAAAATAATTTCATATAGCCATATGCTGTATTTCTAATTGTTAGTGTTGTACGTCATAGCTACATTCAAATGCACATAAAGATCTATGCCAGTATACTGAAATGGACTTTAATTGACCAAAAAAAAAGCCAACTTCTTTAAAACTGTACCTTTTATTATTTTGCCTTGGTAAGTTACCTTCCAAGTATACATGCATTGTCATAAATTAAAATTAAAATGACAAAGCATTTGAAGAAATCAAAACATAAAAAAAGCAAGTTTCCTTCAAACATTTAAAAATATTTTTAAACATTATAAGGGGAAATTTGTGTATATATACACACACATATACAACATTCACTAAATCTAAACTCTCTCAATTCAATAGTTTCGGATAATTGATTTGAAGATACACTTGGAAAATCCTGGATAATTGATTAAGAGAACACATTTGGAAAACACTGAGAATACTGTCCAAATCATAGAACAAGAAACATTTGTCACTTCTGGAAAGAAAAAGTAGAGTTGAGTGATGTGTGCTAAAACTCTGAATGGAAATTATTTTATTAGCTAAGATTTCCTAGACCTTACAAAGTATAAGTTTAAAAATGAACTTGAAACAAGAATAAAAGGCCAGGTAAATCCTTCAAAAGGCTGTCACTTCTCACCCTCAGATAATAAAGGAGCTAACTTTGATCTGATAGATTGGCATAAAGAAGCGGTTAGCAGAATTTTTTAAAACACAATAGCAGTAAATTTGTTAAATGTTATGCAAACAAAGGTAGGCAATGAATTCAGAAATTTTAAAAGGAATATGAATTAGAACAAGAATTAGAACAGAAAGAGCAATTGTGTAAGTGCTTTCTCTCAACATTCATTCAGATTTACTAAGTAAAATCACAGACTTCTAAACTTACCTCTTAGAATAAATTTAATTAATTCTGAAATCTATAATGTACTTCATAGAAACATAATATCTAATAATTATATATATATTTGCTTTTAGAAAAAGAGCAAATGACATATTTATGTAGTGCAGATAAATGAAACTCTTATTTTGCATTTGTTTGAAAGCTATCATGCTTTACATTAAGATATATTTGTCAGGCCCAATTGTGTAAGAAAAGAATGTAGCCAAGAGCCAATTCGAAATTGTTTCTTGGATATGGGCCCAAACCATTAAATTATACATTTAATATCAGTAGTTTCTTTCCTATTTTACAAATTATTTATGATTTCTAGATACTGAATACATGAATGACAATAATGTGAATATTCTAAAATCAGAAACAAATGGACTTACTAGGTTACTTGTTACCTGTTTAAGACACAGTAGTTCAATAAAATCAGTTTAAAAGCAGATCTGTAAATACCTGAAATACTAATTCCAGGTTAAAATGATGCCTGGCAAATTTAACTGGCAACTAACTGATTAGAATAATACTTGAGATCTATTTTATTATATAAATGTACATGAATACTTTTGCCAGCATACCTGTAATCTACACATATCACCTCTTCTCAGATACATGCATATTTCACATGCATACTACACATGCACACAAATATACTCCTGTGTCTCCTATCGACTGCTTTGAGTTTTAAAGTACTGTGTGTATTTATTAATAGTAGTGTAGATCATGTATATCCACATATACATGACTATCAAAAAAATCAATGGCAAAACAGATAAAATGCAATAGAAAGATTGTCAAGCGGCAGAGATGCTTGGTGTCATCCTTGCACTATCAAATACACACATAAGTGTGACTGGAGAAAGAGAGGCTAAATATTTCACTGTCAAAGAATGCAGAGAACTGCAATTCATTTCTATCTCTTGTGCTTTAAGACAATGACAATTTAACACAATGCCATTGGATGTAAAAGAGATAAAAACTGAACAAACTGGGCCAGTGTCATCAAAGATTTTCTCCAGAGAGCTGGCTAGGGCCGGAGCTCATATGCACTTATAACAGATGAACATTGTATTGTTTCTCTCTTCCATGAATTTGCTATGAAGCAAAATTCAGAGCAAAGCTTAACTGCTGCAATGACTCTAAAGTTCTATTCAGATCCCTGAGATCCTCTCCTCTTATTTCTAAAAGCTTGATAGGTGATGCTAAAAAGTTTATATGGTATTAATTGGTTTAATAGAAATCACTGCTATTAATTGCCATTTGTATGAAAAGTATCTCTCATCAGCATATAATTTATTTTATACAATAATATAAAGCAAAATCTTCAGTGCTAAACATCACTTTACAAGTAAGACAAAGAAATATTTTGTTTAGTCACTGAGCTAAAACAAATGTTGAGGAATTTTTCATAAGTGATACAGACTTGAGATTGGGCATTATGCCTACCTTCCAAAAGAACGTTTCTTCTTTGTAATTCTTGCAGGAGTGAGGTATTGTGAAAGTATTGTTAAATAGAATCATAGAGAAGTTAGCTGCCCTCTTTGATGAATAGCACCAGGTATCTAAAATTAATTGCAAAAGTATGGCCCGGCTAATGAGATGGTCCTTATCTTTTCTCAGCACAGGAAGCACAAGTATTTTTCTGCTGGTTCAATATTTTACAAAAATGCCTAAAGTGTTATTAACTAAGAAAAAAACTGATTAGAATACCTCAAAGAAATAAATTATTATAAATGGTAAGATCTGAAAAATTTAGAGGTAAAACTGATTTCCTACATTATTTTTAAATCTTAATTTATTTTCTTTTTTTCACTTTAGAAAGAATGACAACAAAAAAATCCTTTCTCCTGCTTCTATTAGCATTTTTAAAAGCTGAATTAAATACTATTCTTCATAAGATGGCCAATATATATTACAGGTCAGATTAAATCAAAGAAATATATCAAAGGCCGTCAATTTAGGGAAAAAAAAAAACTGAACAATGATACCTTATTGGGGGAAAACACTAGAAAAATGATCATCCATGCAAGAGAATTAATGGATATCCACAAGGGTTTTGCTAATAACATGGGTTAATTACCGCTGCAACACACTAGGCTCAGTAAATAAAGCAGCAGTGCCATAAACACATTAAGATGAGAAACCATCATTATAAGAAGAAACAGCCAACACCATCACCCTTAGTTCTGCCCAGGAAATGGAAAGCTGTTTTTCAGTCCTTTCTATAAAAAAGGGATTTTTAAACTTACCACCAAATGTGTATAGGGTAATACATAAATACCCTGACACAAAGGGCTAGTGGAACATGGAGTGCCCATCATTTATCCACCACTCCCATTCAACATATATTTCATTAACTCAAGAACGCTTTTTTTTTTGTTTACTTCAAGGAGAAAATCATATGTTACATAATACTCATCATCTGGCCATTTCAACTATATATAGTTTGGGACATGTACAGTGATTATTTAATTTTTAGGAAAATAGAATTAATCTGCTCACTTTAGTAATGTAATGGGCAAGGTTACAAGACTACAGCTCAAGAATGCTCACAACTAATTGCAGCTGGTTGTCACTTCAAGCAATTTACAGAGAAATCACCTGAAAACCCCACCAACACCACATACCTTTAAGGCTGCAGGTGTTTTCAAGATTTGTAGAGAAAAAATAAAAAACAAAACAGGAAGAAAAGTCATGTGAGCTCCAAGTCTAGAGTTTAAGTATTCTTACTTGAAAAAATAAACTTTAAGTGTCTGTTCAGAGTTCTCAAATAATATCACATCTAAAGTGACTTGGCCAAGCTCTTATCATTCCCTAAAAACAAAAACAAAAAAAAAGCATTCCCTCTGATTTTGGCTTTTTTTTTTGTTATTACTGTTACTGTATACATTTTTTTTCTGCCTATTTTATCACCTATAATTTGACATTATGGAGTTACTTTGGGATAGTTGCATTTTTAAATTAGTATAGCTTTGAAAAAGAAGAGATGACAAAAAACATGAAACCCCTGAAACAGAATGAATGAAACGTACAAAATAAAACTTGTGTAGCTCCAAACATGAATCTTAAAATACAAAACTTAAATTTTCAATGTCTGGACTTCTTTCATCAGGCTGAAATTTACTAAACTGTTCCCTCCTCGCCTTGTCTGTTTTGGAGTGTTTCAGTTGCCTTTCCTTCTTCCAACAGCTGTGACAACTGTTAAAACAGTCAGTAAAATTAAGTCCGCTCTATAATCCTGTAGTCAATGTTACATTTTAATCAGAGGTTGAAAGGGATTCATGTGATGAGCACACTCATTTAGAATGATTAGACTGACACATATGTCAAAATGAGCAGATATATTATTTTCATCTATTTATGCTATCAGCTATTACTGCTATTAAATGTGAAACAAGCTTTCAAGTATTATGTTCTTTAATGTGCTGGCACATTTCCTAAAATAAAAAAAATACATAGTTAGAGGTTAACATTTTAAGCTCTCTTAATGGTGGTCAATAAATTGTAGGAATCTTTTTAACAGCCTCCAAAGCAGAAAATGTCCAATATTTGCCTCTAAAACTGTATAACTCTGGTTTCATTTCTGTGTATACACACACACGTGATGGGGTTTAACCCAGTACAATTACTATGAATATTAATAGCATGTATAAATTCTGTGGTTTATTAATTGAGACAGAGAGGCAGATGCGTTGCTTAGCATTAGATCTTTCTGTCTGTCCAGTGAACCACGTAACCATCAGAACTGCACCCAGACAATAAATCTGTATTTTTTTAAAGATGACTTTTAATTGAGCCAAAAAGAAAGCTAGTTTGAATCTTGCGCCAAAGCCAAAAGGACATGTGCCTTGATTTCATTTAAATGCATCTGCTTTAAGAGGCTTATCTAAACGAATTATTCAAATTAGCTATAAGAAGTTAAATTCAAGGAAACTACTTCAAAAAGAAGCCTCTGGGGGATTTTTAAAGTTTGTTTTCTTTCTTTATTTACTAGAGAAAGTTCAGAATCTGGATGTGCTTGGGTAAGACATTCTTCCTGACACGAAGACATTTTAAACTCTCCAGTTCTACAACCCGAGGTACACTAACCTTCAAACTACACTTGAGTGGGCAGTCCTACCTTTGTTTATTTTTCATTTTTATTTTCACACATCTTAAGATTGTTTCTTCCCTTGAGTGTTTCAAACTGATGCAAGCACAGCCTTATAATCTTTCAGTTCCTCCTAAATCTATCTCTTGGCTAATATTCCCTGTGTGAGTGTGGATGTGGGTGGGTGTGCGTGTGTGAGTGTGCATACACACACTCACACTCACGCTGAAACATACAGGAGCAGCCACTGAGACTGCGAGTCACTCTTCATCTCTTTACTTAATTACAAAGCAATGCAATATGCAGTCACTAAGGACAGCTAGTGGACATCTACCTATAATGCACTACCTCATATTCCAGAGTTTTATATTTTCTTCACAATCTATAGAGATAAATGTTTGCCAAGGGCACTCTTTTCAGAATTATAACAGTTGGTATTACTGTAATGTGAAAGCAAAGCAATTTAACTGACTCAACAGAAAGGGAGATAAACCAGTGACAGCTCCGGTGATATACTAATATTTTATCTTAACAGTGGGTTGAAATTAAGTTTATGACCTACTCATTTACACA
The DNA here is from genome assembly GCA_004027835.1 of Alouatta palliata. Taxonomy (NCBI): domain Eukaryota; kingdom Metazoa; phylum Chordata; class Mammalia; order Primates; family Atelidae; genus Alouatta; species Alouatta palliata. The sequence goes on from PVKV010006788.1 coordinate 49,471, forward strand.
AAAATGCCTAATTTACTTCTCGTACCCCTTACTCACCCCCCTTTTAGTAATCTAAATGTATATTTCCTTGTGCATAAAGATATTCATAAATACTAATTAAACTGCATGTAAGAACGAAAGTACTTTCCTATATTTTCTGGACACAATCAATGAGACAAATTCACACTCTGAGCACTGTTTAAGGGGGAAATTTTCAAGTCACTACTATTTCTTCTTTAGATTTTTTTCCCCCTTAAATATTTATAATGTGTGAAAATCTCATGTTACTTAATGGACTGATTTGTCAGTTAAGTGCTGACTTAACGCTAACCATGCAAATAACATTATTTTAGCACAGAATTGCATAGTGCTAGTTTTTAAATTGTTCTCTGAAGGAGAATTAGTAAATGTGCAATTTTGCCTCTAACTCTGCGTGGTAAGAAATGACAAGGAGCTGAAAATATCTGTCAAACTGCAAATACGTAAGAGGCACTCAATAGTATAAATCATTTTGAATATTGTATTTTAAAACATCTTTCCTTGGGAAAATGGGTCCTAGTAAAAGATGCATTTTAACAGTTCACTGAGCATTTGTGCCAAGTGCCTATTCTTAGCACCTGAATAAGAAGTGACTGTCACACAGCTGTTTTACTGACAGTCACTGAGCTTTGCCTCAAAGGTAACATTGTAGTCAGAGAACAATTCTCGACTTACTGAATTAGGAGATCACCCTCAACACAAAAGGCACAAGACAGACACAAACAAGCACTCGTGCACACAAAATACCCAGGGCATTACCTGAATCAGTGTGTAAAGATACAGTCTGTCCGCCCCCACCCCCGCACCCCCACGACGAGTTTAAAAAAGGAAAGAAAAAAAAAAGGTACCTACTCTTCCTCGTAGTGCAGGGAAAAAGATTCAGGAAGGCAAAGTTCTACCGAATCCATGTGCGACCGGCAACCATTATTTGTGCACCCCAGCTATAAATCAAAGTTTCCTTGACAGAGCACAGTGCAATTAACACAAATGTTCTCCTAGTGACAAGCCTATAGGCACAGCCAGTTGGGACCAAAGCTCTCACACTCTCCTAATCAAGGACTTAAAGCCCCGATTGGAGCTTATTAATATGAAGTAGGGCTTTACATATGCAGTCCCACCGGCCCAGCAGCGCAGCCGATTGGGGGGCCTCTGCCCAATCAGGAGGGAGGCGACGGGAGGCTGCACGGAGCGAGAGGAGCCAGGCAGGTAGGCAGGGTGCAGAGAGCCGAAGGGGGCTGGAAACTGAGAGTGGGAAGAGAAAAAGGGAGCGGAGGGAGCGACTGAAACGCTCCCAATACATACTCTCGGGTTTGATTTTTTTTTTTTTCCTCCCTTCTCTCTCTCTCTTTTTTTTCTTCTGGGAAGCTACAAAAGAAACATAACTAACTTAACTCTCTAAGCACTGGAGGGATTTGCCTTTGATTTCTAACCTAAGATCTCTTTTGCCTTGAAAAGGAGAACTCACGCAGACTCTCAGTTAATTTGGGAAAGGATTCTGCGGAAGGTAGAGAATTAAGTTTGTCCTGCCGTTGTCTGTGTTTTTATTACACCGGGGGCTGGTGCTTATTTGGTGCTGTACTTTCTCATGTATTCCTAATCATGTCTTTTCCTGTTTTCCTGATGTATGCTGGGCATTTAAAAAAAAAATAAAGGCATTCTTGTAAATTGTTTGAGCATGTGAACTGGGATCGTCATCTCTGAGGTGGAATGCAGTTTTACACAACTACAGAAGAGGAAATAGTGACAATACAATTTGAGAGAATGCCTAAGTAAATTATATGTGTAAACATTGCTATACCTGCGACTGTCTCTCTACATAGATATACAACGCATAGCTTTTCAAAAACAAAGGTAAACAACCGCAGGACAAATTGGCTTCTTCAGTTTTAGGGGTGGGGAGACTAACGGCTGTGGGGGTAAATAGCGAACAATGTATTTTGAAAAAATAAAGACAGCATTTATTTTATTTTTTTTTTTGCAGGGAGAGCATTACTAAACAGTACACTAAAAGTATTCACACACACACACACACACACACACACACACACACATATATATATATATATATATATAATTTCAATACAAGCTTCCAAACTAAGAGGCATATATTTATATATATGATTTTACCCAAAACATACAGCTTTCAAATAATACGCAGTGTACATATTTGTTTCTATGCATAAGGCATCCAACATGCTTTAAAATAACCCAGAAACATTTTGTAAACCATCACACAGTCTGGTCACTATAAGAACTAGTTTCAAACAGATATAATTTACAAAACTAAGAATTCTCAATCAAAACTGTTAAAAAAAAATAACAGGAAGATATAAGAAGTGTGGGTTTTCCTCTTTCAATTGTGTATACCATGTCTTTAATTTCCATATAACAAAGAGTTTGCTTAGGTCCTATTTTAATCTACAGGATTTTTTTATACTAGCAAATGTACACTGGAATAGATACCAGCTATTTATGGCGAAGAGATAACTGCTACCTTATGGAGAGTGAAAAACCCACAATTTTGATATAATTCAGCTCTACTGCTTACCAACCCTTTACGTCTTAAGTCTTACATGATAGAAATAGTATAATCTTTGAGATCAAAGTAAATTAGTTCAGATATTCATCGTGTGTTAAATTCACTAAATTAGGACTCAGCTCCCTCAACCCTCTCAAATTTTCTAGGTCTTTAAAAAACAAAACACTAAAATAGAGCAACCACATTAAAATTCAGAATATAAAAATGACAGAATATAAAAATGATTTGGTCCCCCCACAGAAGAAAGCAATTTCACTGCTTTGTATTTAGCTATTTCTAAAATATAGGCCTGATTCCTTTTATTTGTGTTCTAAATGCATACAAGTTTCTAGATCAGAACTTACATAGCAAAAACTGTGCCTCAGAATACTGTATAAAAGCAGGTAGTAAAAGCTTAATTACCAGTAGCATTATGCTGTCTATATTGTTAAATGTGAACTCTGCAATTAAGATGTAAATTTGGTTGTGAGCAGTGAATTAAAAGAGCTTTGAGATGTAGAAGAAAATCCAAGCATTCTGCAGACACCGAGAGGGAAAAAAAAAATGTCTATTCAGTCTAAAATAAGACATGTAATCATTTTACAATTAAAAAATAAATAAAAGCCATTTTACAAAAGAAACATGATTTTTCTAAAATACACTCAAAGAAAAATGGAAGCTAATACTGCATTACAAAGACAGAAAAACATCCTGTGGTTCACATGATTACTATCTTGATTTCTGAATAAACTAAATAGTAGATTGAATTGTGCACACTTTGAAAAAGATATACCAAAAAAAAAAGAAAAGAAAGAAACTTGCCTTCTTGGTTTGGCTATGGACATTTCTTTAAAAAACATAAATTATTTAATGTACTCAGTGCATCTTAATGTACTCAAAGAATGTATTCCAGTTTTGCACCTGTGTAGAATCCTGTACTGTGCTCAGTTTCTTTGCAGTAGCATGCTGTGACAGAACCTGTTTATTACTTCTTTGAAATGGCTTTTTAAAGACAAGATTTGTAGTCTATTTACCAATGGACCTCAAGTCACCGAATTTCGTATAAGTGATTAATCTTTTATTACCCAGAATTTTCTTATTTCCCTTTGGGTACTTATTTGCCCTCATTATGATCCATCTGACTTCACTGGTGTATCATTTTAAACATATTTAGACTCATACTTACGCATAAGTCTTTTTTCTGTGCTCACAGAGAGACATGTAAAAACATACAGTGTCGTCCCCACTGATATTTCACTAACCATATTTCATCTATGCAAGGTGCAGTGTTCACTGAGCTCGCTGCTTTCTGAGTGACCAGACATGTACTAGGTTTGTAGAGTTAAGATATTTTCCCTTGGGATCAAAGTGTCACCTGTAAAAGTCAAGGACCTAGAGACTATACTTTTTGTCTTGAATCCAGTTTAACCCATTTAAATTTTTTAAAAATATCCTCTTCACTAAACTTGTGAAATCGCTTCCAGAATATTTTATAAATATACATCTCAGGGACCAGTCATCTCAAGAAACGTCCCTGGTCCCAGAATTTTCTCACCTTAAAGGAGAAAACAATGGGTAATCACAGGAAATAAGTGTACCACGAGTAATACTGAGCTTAAACCTTCATGAATCTCAATTACAAAGAATTTGGAAAAATACAAACAAATAGATAAACAGCCTAGGATGGATACACATATATCGTCAGTCTATACACTTCACAATCTTACCACAAGGAGTCTACACAAATCAAGAAAAACCGAACCAAACCAAAGGATCTCTCACGATTGTTTCACAAAGAATATTAATAAATTAGTATCAGTCTATTATGCACCAGGCTCTGAGTGTATGCAGTTTCAATCTCTTCTTCCTTAAACAATGCAGTCACAAATATCCAAACAACTTCATTCTCAGTCCCCAGCTAATGCACAGTCACCAAGCAGAGAATATTCTTCATTTCTATTTGAAAGAACAGAATGGAAACAAGCAAAACTCCAGTGGAAACAACAGGAAGATTCCTAGAGTTGTATACACCAGACATTTTACTACATTTAAGTCAGAATCATTTCCTGCAACATTCTAACAAGGAATTCTTATGTTGCTAGAAGGTGATGAGAAATGCTTAGTCTTCCTATTATTGCATATAACAGCTATTTTTAGCTCCTACCTTGCTTTTCTGAAAATTAACAGCACTAATCTGCATTAAATATTCCAGTTTATCACTGTCATTTTTGAAGCAGATTTTTATTTTATGTTACACATTTGTCATTTGTTAAATATGTAAAACTAAACAAGGCATAACAAATTTAGATCTTCAAATTGCCTTGTAATCTTTCCTCGGGATCACAAAATTTTTGAAAAGCTGTTTAACTTTTTGAACTATTTTTCCTGCTGTTTTAAATGTGTCATTTATAATATAATATACCATCCCACAAAAAGCAAGCCAAGACAATTACAAACTACTAGCTTTAACTCCAAAAGAAAATCCACAACGAACAACCTTGGGAAAGGAGCGTAAAACGACAAGCAAGGCACCAGGCTCCCTTCTACTCCTCTCAGCTGTGTGGCCATGGGCAGGTGGCCTCACTTATCTGTCCCTCATTTCCTCATCTGAGAATTGGGATTTCTATTGTGCCATAAACCTGCTTAAGCACACACCTTTCCCCCGAGACCATGCAGACTTCTTTCGAAGTCAGGATGACTACCTTACACTATATTACCACCAGACCTCTGTCAATTCATCATTCCTCATTTTCTGTTGCCTTTCATTTCTAGGGCACAGGCTTTGATATTTAAATTATTGTCTCGATTGGCAAGAAGCAATCATTTCTACTGAAAGTGATCGCTTCCACAGAAGCACTAATAAAAACCTTTCCTTTTGACAAACCTCTTGTCCTATAAATCTATCCCATTCCCAAATTATGGAGTCTATATTAAGAAAAAGCCCATTCTCTGGGGAGCAATTGTCTCACCTCCATAACACACCAAACTCTTTTCCCACTGTGTTTGTGAAAGGTGACAAAAAAAAAAAAAAAAAAGAATCAGAGAAAGAGAAACAAGTAGAGGCAATTCAGTTTCTGTTTAATTCAGGATTATTTCACTTTCATTTTGTCATACTAATAATACACATGGAGAAATGTCAGTAAAAATTAAATTATAAACTACAGTAGCTCCAATGGGAAAACTGACTTTAGTTACGCTGTATTTCCAACATACCCTGGTAAGATTCCAAAGGCGTTTTATAGTATCCTACAAGCTTTCTATAATCTGTATGGCATGTATTTACAGAGCAATACTTAACGTTTTGAGATTATACATTAATAAATGAGTTGCAGTTATATTCTTTCCTGAATGTTAAGCACCATGAGCTAAATGCAGAAAACATTCAAGGTCAATGTCCCGTTTTAGACCTTTTCAGGCAGCTATAATATTATGATAATCAAGCTTAAAATATTCCTATAGAAAGAGTAAATTAGCCTTTTCACTTGAAAGATGATTATGATAAACAATAAACCTAAGAGAGGACAAAATCCCTATTTTTAAAAGCCATAAATTGTTGACTCAATCATGTGTGTGATAGTGTTGTCCAAAATAAAGAGTAGCTTAACTCTGAGAGGAAGGTGGGGGCAGTGGTGGAGACAGAGAAGGAGGGGGAAGTGGAACAAATATGACAGATTCCAGAATAAGCAATCCATGCTCTGATACCAGTAAAATGATCAAATTACCTACCTCAACCACCCCATTCAACATATAGAATATTTGAATAAAAAAATACGTATCATGAAACATGAAAAAAAACACAATGTTATTTTTTTCCTGCTGTATATGGATGTTCAATACAATTTAAAAGCTCCCTTTTCCTATGGCTTCTGTTAATCCTTTTGTCCGAATTTTCAAAGGACTAGTAAAAAAAAAAAAAAAGATATTAACATCTGGTGTCCACATAAACAGGTTTAAAGAGTTATACGTTTTTTGATGTTTGAACTCTATGACACACTTCTAAGATTTCTTTTTATCAATGACTATGCTTGATAAGAGTCTCTTTCTCCCAACCAAGGCAAATTAATTAGAGGTGTGTGGATTTGTCCTAACTCATAGAAGGTTTTAGACCAAAGGTTACAGGCCATACTGGAACATGCCTTGGGCTCAGATTCCAATTATGAGGGGTGAGGCTTTGGACTGGAGTCAGCTTCACGCATCTTAATCTCAGTTTCTCAGCTACTAAATGGCAATAACAATAACAATCTTTTTTAAAAACAAATTTTTAAAACTGAACAGAGAGATGCAAGAAAAAGGCACTATAATTCATTTGGCCTCCATCTTTGAATAGAAAGATACTTGATACAGAAAGGAAAGTGAAGTGCAAGTTATGAATTGCTTGCCATACTGCCACATATACATTGGCTGCATGAAATAAAAGGGAAAACTAAAAGATGTTCCCCTTAAAGTTACCATCATGTTTTCTGCATGTGTATGAGGAAGACAGACTTGGGAAAGTTAACTGATTCTGCTGACTCTCCAGAGAATTCAGCTGTACATTGTTCACCAGAAAGAAGGGGAGAGAGAAATTGCTCATACTCCATTTCTCTTCCTTTAAGACACTTCTTCCACACCCCTCTACTCTAGCAGTTCAGTCGATAATGCTGTTGATTTTATTACTATCCCAAGCACAAGCTCATTCACCTAGGAGCTCTTTTGATCAGATATCCCAAGAACTCAATTTCTTCACAAGGCTTTGCTCTTGTTACATTGAATGGCCACTAATCTATGGCAGCACAGAAGGTCTGGCCAACGGGGAATTACAGGCTGGGAAAGACCATAGGGATTATGAGTCCAGCCTGGTTACTTTACAGGTGAAGAAAATCAGCCTCAGAATGGTTAAGAGCCTTAACCCAGGTTACATATCTAGGTAGTAGGAAAGCTCCTATTAGAAAAGATTACATTTCTCCCCTTTCCAGTGCTTCGTTAGCAACAGGCTACCAATGTTAATGTCACAATTGTTGACAATATACTAGCGCATAGAACTCTGATGGAGATCTGACCCCTCTGAGGACAAAGGTCCCCCTAAAAGCCAAGGGACATCTGACCCTAAGAGATTAATATCCAAGTATAAAACAAATGGTCCTCTACTTTCTCCAAAAGCTTAGAGAGATTTAAAAAAAAAAAAGTCACATATTCAAAAAGAAGTGGGAATGTATTGGTAGAAATAAATTCTGTCTTCTCCCCAGCTAATTATTGTCCTTCTATAAGCACATTTTAACTATCATTTCCTTCAGGGATTCAGTTTTGTTAAATGACCACACCTTTCCCTACTCTATCTGATTGTAATCCATCAGCTGGGCTGGGTCTGACCGTGTCCCCAGGGCCAGTAATGGAACTCAAGATATGTTCCTGTCAATGTTATAGGAACACAATGGATATGTCTTGGATGAGTGAACGAATGAATGAACTAATAACCAATGCTATTACTCAGTTTATTATTCAGTTTAAGGGAGGCTGCCAAATTTAATGAGATAATTCAGCTGGGTAACTAGAGTAATATAGGAAGAATTTAAAAGATAAGGTGATTGGAAAAAATAGGTAAATGGTGAGGCGGAAGGTTGGTAGAAAAAGATAAAAAGGAAGAAAGGATTGAGGACAAGGCCTACTCCATGCTGTACTAAGGCCCTCCAGCACTTCATCATCGTTTATTCTTCTGACAGCTAACGAGGAGCACTGTAGAATGACTGCTTTCTTCCTCTACTTTCTACTTTTCCATGTTTTACAAATATTCATACTGACTAAGTATTGGATAATGAAAACAATTATTATTCAAACAAAACCAGACAAAGCTGCTATATCAGGACCTAAAAGTGTGACCTTTCCCAGGGTAACATGGAAACATTTTCTCATTTAATCTAACAGCAAGTGCTTTTAAAAATCATGATCCTGCCAGATATGTCCTGAAAACAAATTTTTTTAAGTGTTCAAAAATGGCTCTTGTATGCAACATAAAATTTCTATATTAAGGTTCTAAGTGCTTTTCATTTCCTAAAGATTTCTTTGGTTACGTGTGAACAAGGATCCCATGAAGAATGGTCACAGAGTTCCTATATCTAAGAGATATTTTACTGGAGCAGCAGTGAACACTGAATACTTTCAGTGGGGAGGTGGATGTTTCCTCTTATGGAGAGAAGAAGGAAATTAATCAGCAGAAAAAGACAAAGGTCTTGCCTTTAGGCCGCTCTTTACCTATCTTTACTCCCTGAAAATTTTTAAACAAGACCTGTGTGTTTTGCTTCATGATTTCGTTGCAAGAGCAAGGCCTCGATGAGAACATATCATGTTCTAGAGAGCCAAGCATTATTTCTAGAAAACCACATTTTGGATGCAAAAAAGAGTGAGATTTCCTGGTTCAATTATTGAACATTGTATGCATGTATCAAAATACAATATGCACCCCCAAAATATGTACAACTATTACATATGAATTTTAAAAAGAGAGAGTGAGACAAAGAATTCCTTTCCCATTTCTGTGGTACATTAAATTACCAGGAATGGCGATGGGGGAAGGGCATGAGGACTACTCGGACATTGAAATCCTGGGGCTCTTCTCTCACCTGCAGTTTGTAACTAAGTGCACAGCTATTTGGATCACGAACATTTACCCAATCAAACTGTGTTACAGGAAAACAGATAATTATAAAGACCCCCTTTTTTCTAGAGTTCAGTTATCACTTGAATTAGGAAACTAAACAAATCAAAGATCATTTTCATTAGTGAGAAAAGACATGGATTAATTCATCTTCGATAAATAAGCATTTTAAACAAAAAAGTGAAATTTAACAAGGGAAGATTTTTTAAATTTTTATATTTTTAAAATAGAAACGTTAGCTGTTTAGAACATTGTAAAATTCTAATTAAGAAGTGAAATACACAAAATTTTTGGTATAATTTAACATGAACAAAACGTTTTCACACGTGCTTCTTTTGTTCCTCAGGACGACTCGCTGTAGCAGGTAGAAACTTCATTATTATTATATTATCATTCCCATTTTATAGATGGCAACAGTGAGATTCAAAGAGTTTGCTGATTGCCCAGTGGCACTCAGTTTTCATACTGCAAAGTTATCATCTGAATTTCCCGGTTTTTTTTCTTTTTTTGAGATGGAGACTTACTCTGTCACCCAGGCTGCAGTGCAGCAGCGCAATCTCAGCTCACTGCAACATCTACCTCCCAGGTTCAAGCGATTCTTCTGCCTCAGCCTCCCGTAGCTAGGACTATAGGCATGTACCACCATGCCCAGCTAATTTTCGTATTTATAGTAGAGACAGGGTTTCACCACCTTGGCCAGGCTGGTCTCGAACTCCTGACCTCGGGTGATCCGCCCCGCCCCCCGCCCCTTGGCCACCCAAAGTGCTGGGATTACAGGTGTGAGCCACCATGCCTCGCCTGTTTTTCTTTACCTTTTTTTTTTTTAATTTTAATTCTTTTGCACTCCCAATCTCAAGCTGTTTCCTATAAATCTTTTTGCATCCTCTTAAAAGGACACATAGGTATATTGAATATCACTCATCAGCATGTATTTTTGCTCACCAATGGATAGTTTTGTTTTAGGATAATGTAATAAGGCTGTTCCTAACAATTCTATCCCCTATTCTTACTTTCTTACCCAGGGAAAACTCACCTTTAGGTGCCTGCTATGTACCAGGCCATGTATCAGTTTCCTGGAATAAACACATAGAATGCTGGTGAAAATTTACAATACAAAAAGGAAACCACTGGGCATGGTGGTGTGCACCTGTAGTCCCAGCTACTCCAGAGGCTGAGGGAGGAGGACTCCTGGAGTCCAGCAGTTCAAGGCGTCAGTGTGCTATGATGGCACCTGTCTATGAATAGCCACTGAACTCCAGCCTGCAAACACAGTGAGACTCCATCTCTAAAATTTAAAAAAGAAAAAGGGAGGAAACCTTGTGATCTCAGTATTTTCCCCTCTTTATCGAGAATGTTACTCTGGTTTAGCTCCAATTTGACTGTTTTCTGTTTCCAGAGTTTCCAAACCATACAACCACAGTAAAATTCTAGGATACCTGAGCTAAGAGACCAAGAGACTTAAGGAGGAGCAAATCATTCTTCATTAAGACAGGAGCAACAACAATCCAAAAAACATAATTCAACTTTAAAACTACCATCTTTGCTTAGAATTTTTCAAAGATTCCCTTCTTAATAAAATAGAACTATGATCAACCCAAACAACGGAACAGCCCTTAAACATTTGTGTTTTCTTCAGAATTATTCTAGTTCATCTCTGTAATCTTTCCAGCACACAGTATAAGGGGATTTTTCTGTCATCCTACCAGGTGTTTTGGGACCTGGGTATGTTATTGCTAAGAAGATCTTGGGAAAAAACTTGTCCACATTTTGCCTTCCCTATCAGCAAAGATGATTAAATAGACAATCTTAGCTTTAATGGGCTTTTTCTGTGGTGAGAGCGTTCCAGTACTGCCCACCTTCTGCCCCAACATTGACTTCATTGCCATCAATTGAGCATTTAAATCTATTCAATTATTCAATCCTAATCAATATTTTGAGATGTAAAGAAAGCAAATGTAAATATTTTGTTCATTTTTACCAGACTTAATTCATGTTCTCTTATTGGAGGAGAAAGTTACATAACTATAAATAAATGATTGCAAAAAAAAAAATGGTGTTGGGGGGGTCCTTTCCTTGTAATTCTGGCTCTCATTTAGTCAGCTATAATATTTAGCAACAATGCACAGGGTAGATACACTCTCAGGCCAGGCACGGCGCAGTGGCTCATGCCTATAATGCCAGCACTTTGGGAGGCTGAGGTGGGTGGATCACCTGAAGTCAGGAGTTCGAGACTAGCCTGACCAACATAGTGAAACCCCCATCTCTACTGAAAATACAAATTCAGCCAGGTGTGGTAGTGGGTGTCTGTAATCTGAGCTGCTCAAGAGGTTGAGGTAGGAGAATCGCCTGAACCAGGGAGGTGGAGGTTGCAGTGAGCAGAGATTGCACCACTGCATTCCAGCCTGGCTGACAGAGTGAAAGACTGTCTTTAAAAAAAAAAAAAAAAAAAAAAAAAACCACTCTCAGGTGTTTCCTCCTTTGGGAAGCCTTCCTGCTTCCTGAAGGGCCACCAGGCAGAATCAATGGCTTTCTCCTCTGTGTCCCATTATGCTTTGCACTCACTGGTCTAACTGGTTTGTGTCAAGGTAGATTGTCCTTATGTGTCTCTGCCTTCCACTGAGTAAACTTCTTGTGACCTTTAATCCTCTGCACTGTGCCGAGCACTGCAATCTAGACATTTTAAACTCTCAACAAATATCTGCCATAAATTCCTGATTTTGGCAAAAATGTTCACAATCCTTGATATGGTTTGGGTATTTTGTCTCCTCCAAATCTTACATTGGAATATGACCTCCAGTGTTGGAGGTGGGCCTAATGGGAGGTGTTTGGGTCATGAGAGCAGATCTGTCATGAATGGCTTGATGCTGTCCTCGCAGCGATGAGTGAGTTCTCACTCTAGCAGTTCATCTGAGAGCTGGGTGTTTAAAATTGAAAAGTGTGTGGCCCCTCTCCCCTCTCTCTTGCTCCCTCTCCCACCAGGTGATACGCCACTTCCCTTTCACCTTCCGCCATGTTTGTAAGCTTCCTGCAGCCTCACCAGAAGCAGATGATGGTACTTATGCTTCTTGAACAGTCTGTAGAACTGTGAGCCAAAATAAACCTCTTTTCTTTATAAATTACCCAGCCTCAGATCTTTCTTTAGAGCAGGGCAGCAACAGACTAACGCACTCATACAACTTGATTTTCTTTTTGATGAGTTTCAGTTTTTTTGTCTGAAAAAATTTTGTTGATATTTTAATGGGGCTAATATATTTACTCTTTCAAACTTAGCTACTCATTAAATGAAACATTTTGACTTATGAAGAAAGGAGTGTTATTTTTTAATTTTCTCCCTCTACTCTATAAATTAAAAAAAAAGTTGGCTACATATTTCCATATTCATCTTTTTTCTTTTCTTTTTTTTTTTGATGAAGTCTTCCTCTTTCACCCATACAGGAGTGCAGTGGCACAGTCTCGGCTCACTGCAACCTCTGCCTCCCAGGTTCAAGTGATTATTCTCCTGCCTCCGCCTCCCAAGTGGCTGGGATTACAAGTGCTTGCCACCACGTCTGACTAATTTTTATATTTTTAGTATAAATGGGGTTTCACCATGTTGGCCTGGCTGGTCTCAAACTCCTGACCTCAGGTGATCTGCCTGCCTCAGCCTTCCAAAGTGCTGGGATTACAGGCATTAGCCACTGCACCCAGTCTCTTTTTGTTTTTGAGAAGAGTCTGGCTCTGTCACCCAGGCTGGAGTACAGTGATGTGATAATAGCTCACTGCACCCTCAAACTCCTGGGCTTAAGGGATCCTTCTGCCTCAGCTTCCTGTGTAACTGGGACTATAGGTATGTGCCACCCTACCCAGCTAACCAAAAAAAAAATTTTGCTGCCGGGCGCGGTGGCTCACGCCTGTAATCCCAGCACTTTGGGAGGCTGAGGCGGGCGGATCATGAGGTCAAGAGATCGAGACCATCCTGGTCAACATAGTGAAACCCCGTCTCTACTAAAAATACAAAAAAATTAGTTGGGCGTGGTGGCGTGCGCCTGTGGTCCCAGCTACTCGGGAGGCTGAGGCAGGAGAATTGCTTGAACCTGGGCGGCGGAGGTTGCAGTGAGCTGAGGTCGCGTCACTGCACTCCAGCCCGGCGCCTGGTGCCTGGTGACAGAGTGAGACTCTGTCTCAAAAAAAAAAAAAAAAAAATTTTGTAGAGACAGGGTCTTGTTTTGTTGCCCAGGCTGGTTTCTTTCTTTTCTTTTTTTTTTTGAGACGGAGTTTCGCTTTTGTTGCCCAGGCTGGAGTGCAATGGCGCGATCTCGGCTCACCGCAATCTCCGCCTCCTGGGTTCAAGCAATTCTCCTGCCTCAGCCTCCTGAGTAGCTGGGACTACAGGCACGTGCCACCATGCCCAGCTAATTTTTGTATTTTTAGTAGAGACGGGGTTTCACCACGTTGACCGGGATGGTCTCGATCTCTTGACCTCGTGATCCACCCGCCTCGGCCTCCCAAAGTGCTGGGATTACAGGCGTGAGCCACCGTGCCCGGCCTGCCCAGGCTGGTTTCAAACTTCTGGCCTCAAGTGAACCTCCAGCCTCAGCCTCCCAAATTGCTGAGATTATAGACGTCAGCCACCACAACTGACTCATCTTTTTCTTAAGACAGGGTTGTGTAGCAGTGGTAAATCCCTGCCCCATCTCCACCTGACACCCATAAGAGAACCTCTAGAACAATCATTCACTAGTTTTCAATCTTTAACATTACATTTATAAATAAATCTGCATACTTACGTAGCCTTGACTGGTCGCAACTAATTAAATAATTTACTTAAAAATTTCAGGCCTGGCGTGGTGGCTAACACCTGTAATCTCAGCATTTTGGGAGGCCAAGGCGGGTAGATCACGATGTCAGAAGTTCAACACCAACCTGGCCAAGAGGGTGAAACCTGTCTCTACTAAAATTACAAAAATTAGCCGGGTGTGTGGATGGGTGTCTGCGATCCCAGCTACTCAGGAGGCTGAGGCAGAGAACTGCTTGAACCCGGAAGGCGGTGGCTGCAGTGAGCCGAGATAGCGCCACTGCACTCCAGCCTGGGCTGCAGAGCGAGACTCCCCATCTAAAAAAACAAAAAAACGGTCGGGTGCGGTGGCTCACGCCTGTAATCCCAGCACTTTGGGAGGCCGAGGCGGGTGGATCATGAGGTCAAGAGATCGAGACCATCCTGGTCAACGTGGTGAAACCCCGTCTCTACTAAAAATACAAAAATTAGCCGGGCATGGTGGCACGTGCCTGTAGTCCCAGCTACTCGGGAGGCTGAGGCAGGAGAACTGCTTGAACCCAGGAGGCAGAGGTTGCGGTGAGCCGAGAACGCGCCATTGCACTCCAGCCTGGGTAGCAAGAGTGAAACTCCGTCTCAAAAAAAAAAAACAAAAAAAAAACAAAAAATTGCTCTCCTGGGTCACTATACTCACGTTCACTTGAGAAAGATGAGAAGAGGAGAGGAATTCTCAAGTATCCCTTACTAGGGTATTAATGAGTAACCTTTCTAGACCCTTTGATCCAGCCAAAATATAATGCTTCTAAGGACTATTTTAACTATAGTATTTATCCCCTCAAGTTGATGTCACACTGAATTTTAGGGTTACGGTAAAAATACCATCTCTGAAGTTCCCCCATCTTTCTCAGAGAAGCAAGATGTGGTAGAACAGTTGAGGAAGAATCTTGGTCATCTGCACCCTTGCGCTAGGTGCTGCACTTCGCTGGGCTTCAGTGAATGAGAGGGAACCAGTGCAGTCATTTTCCAAGTGTGGATTCCAGACCAGCAGAATCTCCAGCAACTAGAAGCTGGCTGAAAACACTCGGTCAGAAACTCCAGGGGTAGAGCTCAGCAGTCTGTGTTTTAACAAGCCCTCCAGGTCATCCTGGGGCATGCCAAGATGTGGGAACAGGATCTCTGTAGACCTGTTTCACTCTAAAATTCTACAGCTTCATCATCAGGAACAGAGCTTTTATGAAAAACCAGTGGCTCCGAATTTGCTTTGTTATTCATACATGCTCCACCCCCAGACCCTAGGTTTTTTAAACTTCATGTTTCAACACACAGAGTCTTAAAAATCAAATCCTGCAAAACGGAATACCAAATAAATCAATAAATAAAGTGATGCTGGCTGCTACGGCTCAGTTTGCAGACAGGAATGTGCTCCCTGAACTTTTAAAAACTCTAAATTCAGTTCTTTCTATGGTTAGTATAAGCCTCTTGATTCACTCAGCTGCATCTGCTTTAAAATTTGAAGCAAAAGCCTTAATTGGAGGAGACAGATATGGTGACCAGAAAAGCTGCAGACAGTGGTCTCAAGCCTGGCTTCTGCTATTCTTTAGCGGGTAGACAGGTGAGCTGGTGGGTTAAAGTCTTATATGTCTCAGTTTCCTCATTTTAAACATGGTGATGACTCCAATCTCATATTGTTGCTAAGGGGATTAAATGACATGGTCTATATATCATTAGTCTCAACCTTTGAAAAATTCCAATCTTCAGGACTCACCCCAGCCAATTAATTTAAAATCTTTGGCATCAGGAGTGTTGAAAGCTCCCAGGTGAATTCAATAGACCGAAACCCACTGGTAAGTTACTTAGCCCAGGTCCTGGAATCATTATTTTACCATTATTGAACCGCATAAAAGAAGTGTATGTAACAGCATAAACTTTGATATGAGATGGCTCATTTTAATCCTGGCTGTACAGACTGTTGGCTGTGTGACCTTGGGCAAGTACCTGAATTCTCGGTTTTATCGTCTGTTAAGAACAACAATTAACAAGAAGGGATTAAAATAAAAAAAACAAACTTATCTGCTTACTCTATAAAATTGTTGTGAAAACAAATAACAGAAATCCAAACTCAATGTGAATGATGCAAGTATAAGATTTGTCCTTACATACAGCCCACAAAAACTATCAGTGGCTTGTGTTAGATGCCAAGTCACCAAATGCAAGTGACTTCCAGACCTTCACTAGTTGTGCAGATGAAACATCACCTTTTTCTTTTTTTCGAGGCCATGCTAATTCCCCGAAGCTCTACCATGATCTTAGCATGAGATAATCTGGCTCCACATTGGAATCACCTGGAGACTCTCGAAAACTACGGCTGCCTGGGTCTCACCCAAACTCACTCAGTGAAAATCTCTGAGGGTGGGGTCCATACAGAGGTATTTTTGGGATAAGATCTACTGGGGATTCAAACTGCAGCCAATATTAAAAAGAAGGAAAAAGGTGAAGTTAAGTGCTGGGGAAGGGGCTTAGGGTAAAGTGAAAACCATCTGTGGACTTCAGCTTTTGTATTGACACAATGCTGAGAAACCAAATTTCCAGGGATCCATCAGTTTATGAAACCTTACTAAAATAAGTCCTGTACTGTCGACCATCTAAGGAGAAAAAAGTGAACCACGAAATGCTTATCAATGAAGAGCTAAGTACAATCTAAAAGTCTCTTCTAAACACTAGGCTTCAGGGTAAAAACAGATGTGAAATGATTAAACAAAACCTGTGGCATCACAAGGCAATAAAATTTAGCTGCTTTTCATTTTCTTCCTTATATTATTATGTATTGTTTGAATAATTTTACAATGAATACAGATTATTTATGAATAGAATGTAGTAAGGGGAAAAATAAATTAAGCAGGGGTAAGGTATGAAATGGACAGACAGTAAAATAAATGCTAGAGCTGAGAAAGATGAAACAGCATGCACTTATAAATAAAAAAATTCAAGAATTCTCAAAGTACTGGCAGATTCCTGAATACACGCCAATGTTTCACTTCTCTCTGCCTAGCAAAATCTTATTTATCCTTTTTTAAAAAATTATTTACCTGTAATCCCAGTACTTTGGGAGGCCGAGGCGGGTGGATCACGAGGTCAAGAGATCGAGACCATCCTGGTCAACGTGGTGAAACCCTGTCTCTACTAAAAATACAAAAATTAGCTGGGCGTGGTGGCGTGCGCCTGTAGTCCCAGCTACTCAGGAGGCTGAGGCAGAAGAATTGCTTGAACCCAGGAGGCGGAGGTTGCAGTGAGCCGAGATCGCGCCATTGCACTCCAGCCTGGGCAACAAGAGCGAAACTCCGTCTCAAAAAAAAAAAAAAAAAAAAAAAAAAAAAAATTATTTAGTATTTATCTTTGAGACATGGTCTCACTCTGTCGCCCAGGCCTGTCACACAAACTGGAGTCCAGTTGTGCAATTATAGCTTTCTGCAGCTTTGAACGCCCGGCCTGAAGTGATCTCCCACCTCAGCCTCTCAAAGCACTGGGATTACAGGTATGTGCCACTGCAACCAGCCCCTACTTACCCTTAACACTTAGTTTACCTTGGAGTGGAGGTCAGGGGAGGCTCTCTGTAGGATAGAGACCTCAGCATCCCTCTATCATCTCGATTAATCAAATGCTATTGATGTTTTCTTCATATTTATCTGATTCTCCCGTGACTGTAAGCCTCTTGAGAGTAAAACTATATCCTGTTCATCTTTATAAATAATCCTGACACTGATAGACAAGTGCATAAAAGGTATCTTCAAAGATTCATTAAAATGAAGAAAAAAAGCTGTCTGGCTGTGGGAAACAGGCAGAATAAGATGCATAAGCTATTTTTTAAATAAAAACAAAACGAAGACAAGTCCTACACTTGTAAACTATCTTCCGTGATCTTTCGGACTTTCTATTTGAGGTTAACAGTGAAGAGTTGCCAGTGTTCATTGTTCAGTGGGTTTAACAGACAGGTACTCTAAAACGGCAAATCATTTGATCCTCTGATGATTGGTATGCAGAGTTTATACCAGTAGTTCTCAAAGGGAAGCATCAGTATCACCCAGGAACTATTAATGTAAATTCTCGCCCCACCCCGGAGAAACCCCGGGGATGGGATTCAGCAATCTGTGCTTTATCACGTCCCCCAGGTGATTATGATGCATGTTCAAGTTTGAGACCCACTGGTCTAAACTAAAAGATTTAGAAGAAATGAAAAGCCAGCTCACTGTTAACTCCTTTTCAAAGTCAGTTTCGCTAATATGGCTCTCCTATACGTGCCATGGAACCCCAAACTCTGATGAGCAAGTATTTCAGAACAGACCAAGACACATCCCAACTGTTAAAATTCCCACCTCCAGCCCCTCAGGAGAAAGAGGTTTGAGATGCAGAGAACAAGCCTGTCTCTTTCCTACAGTGTATCCTGCCAGACTCCATTCCTCACTCTGTTCCCTGCAGATTGTCTTGTAAATGTGGCCACAGACACATCTTCAGTCTTGAATCCGACTCCTGACCTCAGCTATGTTAGCCCCTTTGCTGCTGAAGAACAACCCTTTGGATTACTGACTTGCTATTATTCTATGCTTAATAGCCCCGACCTGTGCAATATTTTTTATCTGGCTACGGTCCTATCTCTAAATTCTCTATTTTGAATGAATACCGATTTTGTGACATGAAGTCTGCTATATAATGAAATGCAAACAATGAAAAGGCTAAATCAGTTTACAAAAAATCTATTTGTCAAACAGTGTGGAGATGTTCCCAATTTAGTCTGGGCAGTTCATGCAGCTCTTGATAAGGGAGTTAAAAACCTAGCTGTTCACAGAATGAAAATAAAGGCATCTGCACCACAGATATATTTTCCTTTCAAAAGTCTTTGTTGTAACTTGTAGCTAATTAAATGCCCTTACACAAGAGGTGCACACACACAGCAAAATCAGAGAATATTTTTACAAGGGAGCCCCAGAGAAGAGAAAAGCGCAACACAAGCTTCCCACTACCATCTCTTATATTCCATTTACATTTCTATACAGCTTCATCAGCCTGACAAAAAAAAGCACAAGGGGAGGCCTTTTTTGTTCAATTTTGGACTAGAGAGATTTCTAAGCCCTGCAAAGGAACGTGCTTAACATTAAAAAAAAAAAAAAAAGAAGAAGAAAGAAAGAAAAAAAGAAAGAAACTGTAACCCTGCCTTAGATGCTTGTGGAGAAATAATGCTTTCTACACACCTTTCTATATCACCGACTGAGGAACTAAAAAATTATCAAGAACTTAAAGTGTTCCATTTTTTAAAAATTTATAGTGTTTTCCTCACTCCTAGAGCTTATTTGCAGGCAGAGGTGCCCCTGTATTAAGCTCGACATTTATTGGAGCGGCTTTGAATTTACCATGTCACATTTATCAAAGTGAGATTTTACATATCTATTGACAGTCTTTCATTTTTCCACCTTATGAATTTAACTAGTTCATTGGGCAGAATTTAAAGTGTTAATTCTCAGATGAATTTTTTTTAAGTCGTGTACGAAATTGGTTCTCAAATATAACTGGCATTGAGTTATCACAGTCCCCCTTCTCTCTTCTTTCACGCCCCCATCCCCATATGGGAAGACTGTCCAACATAATGGAATAGCATTAGATATAAAAACAGAACATTGTCTACACAGAAGAACCATTACTAGAGAATCGAAAGCTCTTTGGGGTCACGGTAATTTATATTATAATTATTTCTTTATACCTGTTCACAATCCTGTGTCACTACACGTGTGGACCCCTCAGGCTAAAACACCAACCTCACAACCCCTTTTTAACACCTACCCCTACACACACCCCCAAAATACCCCCCCGACACATACACACACACATATACCTCGTTTCCATACAGAAACTCAGATCACCTCCTCTCTGGAGGCATCTCTTATCCTGCCATCCTTTAGCATTTTCATGTCTGTACATAATTTTACTTCTCTTATTAAACTGTAAGCTCCTTGAAGGCAGAGACCCTGTCTCATCTCAGAATGTTTGGAACACAGCTTAGGGCCTGACAGACTGGATGTTTTTGAACAGGCTGTTTAATGAATAAATGAATGAATGCAAGCTTAGCTGGGCAATTGCTTTCTGAGCTTTGAATTCTTACTATTACGAGCCAGACGAATTCACGCAACCCTCTTGATGTCAGAAAATACCACTTTTGTACCTGGGTACTTGGAATACACTTGTCAACTTTTAAGTCCTATTGGTTCTAACTCTAAATCATCTCTGCATTCTCAAAGTTAAATTCCAACTGCCTGCATTTCCTCACTGGTGCTTTCATTGGCCTCCCTCCCTCTGTTTTTCTGCTTCTTTATAATTCATCCTATATGACATTCTCAAGTACTTTTACCCCATATTTTCCACTGTTACAGAACAAAATCAAGATTCTTGTAACCTGAAATTCAAGTCTGATCATAACCTGACCAAAACCCCCTTTCCTGGCAAGTTTCCCACAATTCTGTTTCAAAGAGCCCGGGTATCACAGTCTTCACTTAACCTAACATACCAAAGGCATTCCTATTTCCAGGATTTTTGCCCCAGCTATTCCCACCATCTTATATTTAAAGGACACACATTTGTAATGCTCTTCATATGTCTGATAAGTCTTTGTAAAGCAGGTTAGAGCCTTAAAAAGGGGCATGGCCAACTCAACTTGAGAGAGGGACAAAAGAGGCAGATTTTCTGAGCTGTGTCTCTAAAGACTGTTGGGGGAGAAAAGTTTGTGGTAAGTGAGCAACCTTCAATGATAAAAGAGAGGAATGGAATCATATTTCTCCAATGGAATGTAAGTTTCTTGAAGACAAGAACTACCTCGTTCATCTTAATATTCCCAATAGTACCTAGTAGAGTGCTTTGTATGCAACAGTTGACCAGTAAATATTTCTCTAATGAGTCTTTATCCATTTCTGTCCTAACTCCATCCAACCCTTTCTTATAGTACCTTGCATATACTAGATACTCAATAAATGACAGCTAAATGAATGAATGATTTCTTATCTTTCCATTCCTTGTTAAAATGTGAAAGTGGGAGAGGAACAGAATAAGTAAAATTTCAGTTACTGAAAAAAAAATCTTAAGAAAATGAATCATTATGAACATAAAATATGCTTATTTTATTTACACACCAAAAATAAACTGTACAAGAAAACAAGTAAAAATGTTGAATTCACATCGCCCTCTGGTGTTGGACTCTCCCAGACAATTAAAAAACCCTCAAACTTAACAGTTTAGGGAGATTTTACATCAAAAGAGGACCATTCTACCTTCCCTGATCAATGCAAAATGAGTGTAGCATCAAATGAGAAGTGCAGCATCTTTCAAATTTGCTGCAGTCGTTAAAGATGAAATTACTAACTTCAACAAAGTATGCAGCCTTCAGTATATTTGCTTAATGGAGTGAATTCCTCCTTCTGTCAAAGTCACTATGTCTAACCATGATAGTCATTAGAGACCAATGGAATGGGGCTGCTAACTGTATTACAGGTTCTCTTTATAAAAGGTGTGCTTTAAAATCTAGGATAATATGACTTTTCTACAATAGCATACAATGAAAATTTATTTATTTGCTAAGTGTGAGAAAAGTCATTGAGTAGAGAGTGAAAGTTACAACACAGGCACAGTCTATTCATTTGCTATTAATGGTGTATCAGTGTGTCAGTGCAGCTGAAATAAAACAATACGCCATCCTTAAAGTGATTCTTAGGATCATGGAGATAACTCTGGAGTAAATATCTCAGTGCAAAATCATTGTACTGGCTATGGCATAGAATTCAGAAAGTCCTTTATATTTTTTAATATTGGTATTGGTCTTCTGGGTAATTTAGAGAGCTGGTTTAAATTTTCCAAAAACTAATAGTATGTTTTGAAGGCAGTCTTAGACCCAGAAACATAAATTAGAAAGCAGATTGTGTTGTGATTCCTTTTAAGAGTTTTTCTAGCAAGCTGTTAGGCATTAAGTGCTGTCACCATTGTCATCATCTTCATGTTGTCATCATCATGGTCGCCATTCGTGGGTAACAGTCATCATCATCGTCACTATCACTGTCATTGACATGATGGTCAGTGTTGCTAAGTATCACTAGTTTATGATGTGCTAGGACTGTGCATCATTTAGTTCATCTGAACCTCACAATAATTTTCATAACATTCCAGTGTTACGGATTAGGAAACTGAGACTTAGTAATTTACTACAACTTCCATCATAGGTAACTTGCAGAAACAATTCTAACCCTGCTCATGGAACACTTACCTTTGGCTCTTAGTCATTACACTGACTGCCATTAAGTACCAGATTTTACTTGTGATTCCCCTGGACATGATGCTACATGGAGTGTGATTCTTTTCATTTATCTACTCTATCCCTCTTTTTATCTAAGCGATGAGCAGAAAGGTTTCTAGGAGAGTTTTAAAGGGTTAAGTGCTTCAAGAGAACAAAGCTGTAGAGATCAGTCTTGGGTGGATAAGGAACTGTGAGGGAGTAAGAAATACATTGTCCATTAGAACCTCTTCTACTGTGCCTCTGAACAAATGATAATAAAATAAAGAACATGAAACTTCTGGAGGTAAAATCAATTTATTTATTTATACTATATTTGGCAAGCATTTATAATATTGTTGTTAGCACTGCACTAGGCGCTAAACAAAACATTTACACGCAGTGGAAATGCAAGCCCACATTCTTGCCTTGGAAAATAAACATCAACTGTACAGCATTCATAGGGTAACTCATTTGACGTTTTAATCAACTCCATCTCATCAGAGTCTAATATCACACACTTGGATATGTGCACAGACACACACACACACACACACACACACACACACACCCCTCTGTACACACTCCTTAAAGCAAAGGTCCAACAATGCCCAAACACACAGATTTCAGGCAAAAACTTTCCAAATTCATCCAACAATTAAAAATAAACTGATTTTAAGAAATGCACACACATAGGACTTATAGAGGTTATTTCTACATCTCACCATCTTTATTCCTGGCAATACATGCTGTGTTACCTATGAGTAGTCTCTTTTTGGCTACAAATGTGTCCCATCTTCCATCTGTTCTTCTAGCAATATTGCTGGCCTGCTGCCACTGAAGCTCCATCAGCCTTCACGATGTCGTCTGAGTAGGCTTTCTCAAGTACCCGTTCATTTAGCTTTCCAGGTGAGGGTAGGCATATACATTCTTCCGTAGTCCTCTAAGCAGGTTTAACTTTGGTTCCATATTAGCAAATGTGTATGTTTCTGCTCTATTTACCAAAGTTTGCAACCTATTTTGCTAGGGTAGAAAACAGAGTCTAAAATTCCTCAAGAAATTGCTGGCTGAGCCATGAGAGGGCTCAGCCTAGGGTCTCAATTTTTCTTTTATAATGGGATGTCAGTTAGAGGTATACCTATTAAAGACAATGCACCCTGGATTTTGCTATATTCTTTCACATTTTGCTTTTCTTTCGTCCTCCTCCTTCTTTTTTTTTTTAAGTCGAGTCTCACTCTGTCACCCAGGCTGGAGTGCAGTGGCACAATCATGACTCATTGCAGCCTCAAACTTCTGGGCTCCAGTGATTCTCTCACCTTCAGCCTCCTAAGTAACTGGGACAACAGGCATATACCATCCTTCCTGGCTAAGTTTTTTTTTTCCCCCCATCATTTTTTCCCAAAGACGGGGTCTCACTATGTTACGCAGGCTGATCTCCAACTCCTGGCCTCCAGTGATTTTCCTGCCTTGGCCACCCAAGTTGATGGGATTACAGGCATAAGCCACTATGCTCAGCATGTTTTTGCTTCTTTCATGTATTAAGTAACATTTTTTTCTATTCCAGATACTGTGCTATGCATAGGAGTTTTTGCTCTCTTGAGTTGAAGGCTGAGTTTCTCCCTGCCCACTCCTTTCCCTTTGTCCAGTCTCTCACTGCATGTATTCAATGCAGGCCGGTTAACCAGTTGGTTAGAAGGTTGGGTAAGTTTCCATGTCAGCTCCTGTGCATTACTCGGAGTTTGTCCTTGAGAAACTTACTTAACCTCTCTGCATTCAGTTTACTCATCTGTAAAAGACATATTCAATAAAGAATGGCTATTATCTTTAAATTGTATTATGGTGATATATATTTATATTTCAGTCTTCACGTAGAAGGCAATTATGTATCAAATTCATTCTGTAAATTGTAAAAGAAAGTATACAAATGCAATGTGGTGTTATTATTTAATACAGGGTTTAATATAGGCTTTAATGTAGAGTTTGTGTCAAAGAGAAGTGA
The DNA here is from genome assembly GCA_004027835.1 of Alouatta palliata. Lineage (NCBI taxonomy): Eukaryota > Metazoa > Chordata > Mammalia > Primates > Atelidae > Alouatta > Alouatta palliata. The sequence goes on from PVKV010006788.1 coordinate 73,689, forward strand.
AAAATATTCATTGAACACCTATTATGTCTTAAGCATTGTTCTGAGTGCTTCACTTACACTCTTTTGCTTAACCTTAAAAAAGTTCAATGATGTAAAAATAATAACAGCCTTCTTTTATTGTGCAATTATCTAACAATCTTAATAATATATCTAACAATCTTAATAATATATAAAGTAGATATTATGGTGATAATGATTCTGATTTTATGAAGAAATAAAAATAAGGAAATGCAGCTCAAACATTAACTTATCCAAGGAAACCTGGCTAGTAAGTGACAGAACCAGGATATGACCCCAGGACTATCTGCTGGCAGGGTCTGAGCTTTCCTGCTAAAACACATGCTTTTCCTAGATGGAAGCAATGCATAATAATAGAAAAAGCCCAAGCTAGGCTGACGAAAAGAAAAATGATACCGAACTAATAAAACATTTATATTTATAGGCAAAATGCCTTCATACAAAATATTAATTTAATGTACACAGTGTTCTATATCCCAAATAGTATGGCATCCATATAACTGCAAATGACAGAAGTTACCAAAGCTAATGTTTAAAAGAATTCTTTGCTTCAAGTTCTTAATTTTCATAGCATTTTTGCTTGCCTAATAATAGAATGATGGTGTCAAATTTGAAAATGTAGGTAGATGTATTCATTTTTAAAGGTGTCACTTGGAACATTATACCATTTATTTATATCCTATAGCTGATTAGTGACCTGACCTGTTTAATAGACATAACTGGTAAATGTTTGGTGAAATAATAAACATATGCACTGAATCTTCATCTCCTAACTTGAAGATCTTAGAGAGTTGTCAAATGCTAAAGAAACAAGAGACTGGTCCCTTTTTCCAAAAACTGTCTGCTCATCAAATAAATGAAGCATGTAAACCACGTGCATACACTACTTTGCTTTGTTTTATGCTATGCCTATTTGCAATAACCATTTTCCTTAAAATGGCCTAATTTAACTTAATTTTTTCCCTCAACATATTCGTAAGACCTTAGATTATTATCAGTAATTATCAGTATGACTTAGCAAAGGAATCCTCATCAAAGAACTCATAAAACAGGCTTAAAATTTGTATTTTGTAGACTTTATTAATTTCTAGCACAAACATCTCACTTTAAAGCTTCCGAAATGCTTGCACATACCTAATCTCAGTTTACCTATTTGTGAGATAAATCATGTTAGTTTTCCAGTTTTATCAATTATGAAACTGGGATTCTGAGATGTCGTTTAGATTGCCTGGGCTCATATCAACCCATAAGTGGCAGAGACAAACTTAGGAGTAATTACCCCCATCCCACCAGGCTTCTTTCTGTCTTAGCCCTCTCCTTATTCTTCTGCCTCTGTCTGTGGCAATACCATGTGATGGAAATAATGATGGTTTTCATATACCTCTTTGTCCCATGTGCTGGGTCCTTGCAATATCATTCCTATGGTTCTGTTCCTTTATAGCATCATGAGGATGTAATGACAGGGTGGAATCCCTCTCCCTTTCCCCACCCCCAGCAACACAGCTTCTCTCTGATTTCTCTGGATATCCCAGACACAGGAAGGTAAGGCAACTGGGTGTATGGGCCACAATGATTGTATTTCCTTCCAAAATAGTTATGATGATTTTTGTTAACTAATCCATAAATGCTTAATACCAAAATACTTACTGGTAGCCTCTGTATAATTCTGGTTCTGCCAGGAGCAATTTGTGGGCTTTGAGCTAATCGTTCAATCATTTTAGTAAAATCAGTCTACTGATTTTACAGTGAGAAAAAATGACCAATTTATACCAAGTCTATTCAAACCTTACAATATTATTAATATATCAAAATGGTATGTGGCATAATTCAAAAAACAACAGTGCTCAGGAAGCTAAGATGTAATTAATAAATATAATCTAGTAGGTTTTCTGCCTCATGTTTTATATAATGTTGCTTATTCTATCAACTTCATTTTGCTTCAGTTTCTTGCAAATGAACTACAAAGGTGACTGTATAAAGATTAATTCTATGATGTTGGTAACATGAACTTGAATAATAAATGCTACTGAAATACAGTTATTACTTTTAAAATGTAGGGGATTCAGATAGGACTATACTGGGATGTAATTATTGATTTACAAATAAAGTTTAGAAAAATAACAGGCATTGGAAGTAGAGGGTAAAGCTGGAATCCCTCATAAGCAATGGACCCTCAATTCACTTGTCAATATACATCCTAGATCAACACTTGCTCAGAACAGGTGACAAGTATGACATTAGTTAATCCATGTTAACCGGACAGGATGGAAACGGACATTTTATGTCACCAGAATGCCCAGCCACTGTAATCTGTCTGGGACCCCATTTTTTTAAAAGCAGTAGTAGCAGAATAAGACAAACATGCAAGAGAGTCCAATGTTTTCCCAACTGCAGAAGCAAACACTTTGCCAGTAATTCCAAATAACTTAAAACGTGGCCTTGTTTCTCTCTGTCTCCCTTTTTTACTATCACTACCAAGCCAAGAGTCTAAATATTAATAGAATTATTTATACAGGCTGTTGTCCACCTTAATGCAGATTTTCCAGATTTCTTCTGCAACTTGCTGTATCTCAACACACAGGATCCTCTTTTTTCTCTTGTGTTTGCTCAAGTTACACAAGTAAATTCATGAACATTTTGTCAATACACAATTTCCGATTTTTTTTTTTTTTTGTGGGGAATATAAGTTGTCCCTGTGCTTATAAAGTGACAGGATCTGGAAGGATGGTGTCAGGCCAGCCAACTTTTTCAAACTCACTAAAATCAAGTGCTGTTATTGAGACAGATGAGCCAGAACATGGCACAGAAAGAAAGTCCACAACTGAGTGCAGTGACCCTTTCCAACTAGAAATAATCTTGAAACATGGTATATGAGTGTGATCTCCTGGGGGGCACCACATACCTTGGTAGACAAGGACAGAGCCACGGAGTGGCCCATCCATTTTTGTCTATGCTTATAGGGTGGCAATCTTCAGTTGCCTACGGTCGACGCAGAAAGACAACACTTGCTTAGATCAAATCTCTCATCCATCTCTTTTAATGTTTCATGGCTACATGGTCTTTATTCCAGTCCATTCTCTTTCTAGCACTCTAAGGAGCAGGGAGAGCAGGCAAGAGACCCAGCAGCAGTCTGTTTGCCAGGAACTGCACAGCTAAGGTGTCTAAGTATTTTTTTTTTTTTTTTTTTTGCACTGTTATGCCATCACTTAAGGATCAATTAACTGGCCTCTGTGGCAAGCTGCTATTCAGTGACTGGTGCCATCCTGTGTGCTGGGCAAACTGACACTGATGACCAACACTCCCCGTGGTTTGCCCTGTCTCTCAGGTTCCCTAAGACCTTACCGACGGCACCTGTTAAAGCTGCTTCTGCTAAGCTGTTCTGCATTTGTCTGGCTGGATTTGGACTTCCTGGATCTCTGACTGAATACAAAGTGATTAGAGAGCCCAGTGTTTGGCAACAAGCACGATGGGGAGTACTCTGTGTGTGGGTCCACAGGAACACAATGTGTTCTTCATAACCCCATACAGGGAGCGCCCAGCTAGATTCCCTGTGCTGCGGAGATCAAAATGGTCTCCTTTGTCGTCAGCTGTTTAACAGCAGCTGTTTAATGTAATTCCGAATGATTTGCTTGAATGAAGTTGTCATTCTTGCAGTAATCTTTAATTTAGTAAAACACATAGCTGAGCAATGCTATTTTTAACGTTATTTTAGCTTTAAAAAAGTTTCCAGTCCTCATATTTTTCATGTCAATGACAGATCAAAATCATTACTGGGAAATATAAATTACGCAAAGGAGAAAACTAGATATTACTATATTTTTCTCCCAAAGTTAGTCAAATGCTAATATGCAAATAGAGGTTTATCAAAACAAACCAAAAAGAAGTATAATAAAGTTAACAGAACTTTTGCATCATAAACATTGTCCTCATTTACCACTAAATATAAATCGCACCTTTCTTCTGAGGACTATGTCTTATGTTAATAAACTCAAACAGCTAGTCCAGGAAAAACATTTTAAAGATTTAATGTTTTAAACATTTGGACAATAGCACTCCAACAATACAAAGATGACCACAAATCAACCTACCTTCCTTCTTTCCTTCCTTTCTTCCTTCCTTCCTCCCTTCCTTCAACTTTATTGATTATCATCCATTGCAGTTTGTAGAGAAGTCTGTTTACAAGGCAAAAAATGCCTGGCCTGTGTTCTCAGGCAATTCTGCAGTTCTCCTGTGAACAATAGAGGGCACTGATGCTTCTAATCTGGCAGACATCGCCTCGGAGAGAACAAAATCGCTCTCCTACTTGTGGCTTGCCTTCTACCTAGCCAACCTCTGGGTACCACATTCCATTTGTGATACACATTGTCTCCCCTAAGAAAGCTACCTTTATGCTTTCTCTATTCGTTGATATCCCATGTCCAGTTTTCAAAGCACTGCATTAAAAAGCTGTTCTTCAGTAATAGTTTGTGATCTTTTTAAAAAATATCTCCTGGCTTTTCTGATTATGAATGGGTGTTCTTAAAGCATCTCTTCTTACCTTACTGCTCTTCTTCCTAACCCTAATTAAATACAGTTCATTCAGAGATGATGCTACTTGCTAGCAGCTTGGCTTAAAAATGAAAACTCCATAGGCTAGCACCCTTTATAAAAATGTCCTGACAACGTACTGTCCAGTGACATGTATTTATCAAATGTCACAAATTAATACATTGATAGGCCCCAGGCCACCAGCTGAAGAAGAACATACTGTGATACAGTTCTTTACGAAAGAGAGCTATTTACCTTTTTTTTTTTTTTTAACTCAAAGCCATAACAATTTAAACTGTTTCACTTGAATCAAATGAGATGCATCATCCATTTCCCTGATGTGCTTTCAGTAAAGAAGAAAGGCATTCATATGAAATACCTTAGGAGAGTGCTCTGTGTTTAACCATTTTCTCACCGTAAAAGCTAAAATCACCTAATCAGAAAACGCTCTATCATTTTACACTGAATGGTTCATAAGAACATAAAATTCCATTTAGCACCGCCACCAGCTCTCATCATCTACCCTTTTAAAATGCTTACCCATCTTTCTCATTGCTATTCAAAGAAACAGATTTATTTCTCACCCTGGAGTTGGGAATTTTGGCATGCCAGATTGAAAATGTACCCAACACCAAGTAGTGGATGGGTTATTCTTAGTCTCCTTACACGCTTAAGAGAAAATGGGGCAGTGTATGTCTCTAAATCAAGTGAAGTTCTTTGGAAACTATGACTTCAGCTGTAGCGAGATTAGTGAGGCTGTTGTCATATTAGAAAAAGAACTGGGATCATGAACAATAGAAACGCTAGTCACGGCAAAAGAGATGAAGGGGCAAAATCTTAGGGACTGTGAGAAGAGGTTGCAGAATTATTACCATATTCATCATACTTCTGATTTATTTTAACTTTGGTTATGGAAATTAGAGAAATTCCTCCAATGCCTTTTTGATGTCTCTGAGCAACCACTGACATTTGGTGGGGGGTATTTTGCCTCAGCCCAGCTGTGCAAACCCCTTTCATCATTTCTCTCCTGTTCCTTTCAACTGCCCTTTCTCTGTCTGCCCCTCCACTCGCTTTATTCTTTTCCCTTTTTTTCCTCCCTGTCTAGGCATCAGGGCCTGGGAGCCACAAGTAGACCCAAAAGACACAAGCGTGGCTAGAATAGTTCCTGTTTCTTCCCTGATGAAGTCAAGGGAAAAGGCCTCCCTAGATAACCTGTTCTTTCTCTTCTTTGCTCAAGGTTTACAAAATAAAAATCAGAATCGTTTGCGTTAAACTTTCTTGTGTTTTAGACTGTTTATCATATTAGATGGAAGAATATTTGGCTGATTTGTTTTTTCTTTTTGGAAGAAGCCATTTCCATGCTGTGGCTAAGCTCTCTGGCAGCCAACAGCGCCTTTGATTAGAAGGCTACTTCATAAATTACAAACCACCAGAGTGAGAGTCATTATGTAGAATGGGCTCTGCCATCTGGTCGTCCACTCTCTACATGATAAAGGCCATCATCTTTGCTCTGTGGCTTGGCTACCTCAAGGGGTCCTCAGCCACAGCACTGAAAGAAAATAGTTCCAAGCTCACTTGGCCTTTTAAACCTAAACGATTCAGGCACTTGGAAGGGCTATTACTCCCATTTAACAGATGGGGAAACTGAGATGTAAAAGGGTTAAGTATTTTTGTAAAAAATCCAGTACTAAAAATGTATAATTTGCCCTTTGTTTCAATAGCAAGAGATCAGAGTCCTCTTTTTTTCTGCTTTCTCTCTGTATAAGAAATTTCACAAACATTTCATTTCCATTTTCTGAAAGGTTCTGTTAATGGAAATTACGTATTCTGGACCAGTGGCTGGGCCCCATCCATGACTTTTATTAGCTATCTGGCCTTGGGCCAGTTAGTTAACTTTATTGAACTTCAGTTTCTTCCTCTATAAAATGGGTTTAGAATAGTAACTACTTCATTGGACCACTGGGAGAATTAAAACAGTAAAATTGTTACAGTGATTAAAACAGAATTGTTTCAATGAGAATCTTTTGCTGCCTTCTCACTAAACTTTTTTTTCTCTCTCTCAAGATTAAAAGTTATCAAAATAAAAGAAAGTTAGATTCAGAATCACCAGTAGGTTTATACAAGGATGATGAGGATGATGTCTTACTTCTATTAATGGAAATAATATGTTTGGCTTTGCTGTCTTTCTAACCTATAAGCATTACCAATTAACATGGGTAAATGATAACTGAAGGCAAACAATCATACATCTATATATTGATACACACACACACACACACACACACACACACACACAGAATAGTACCTATCATTAGAAGTTCCTATGCATACACAGACACGTTTCTTGTATTCCTGTATGGAAAGTTTGAAACTGCACACTAGTGCTCATGTTTCTTTGCAAAGATATGACAATTCAGTTGGATGCTTTCAATGAATGTTCAGAGACTTCTGCCTGGCCTGTAATGTCAGACTCTTTTCTTATCAAAGAAGGATGGAATTGATGAGACATGGCAAGAGAAAACCATCAAATGGTACTTTTAAAGTCCATATTAATGATTACTGCCACCCTCCTTTTAAAAAACAGTAAAAGAAAATTCCAGGAAAGGAGATCAACAAACTAATACTACTGCTGCTTATGGGTTTCCTTT
>PVKV010006788.1:80981-101841 GCA_004027835.1 Alouatta palliata
AATGGCGCGATCTCGGCTCACCGCAACCTCCGCCTCCTGGGTTCAAGCAATTCTCCTGCCTCAGCCTCCCGAGTACCTGGGACTACAGGCACGTGCCACCATGCCCAGCTAATTTTTGTATTTTTAGTAGAGACGGGGTTTCACCATGTTGACCAGGATGGTCTCGATCTCTTGACCTCGTGATCCACCCGCCTCGGCCGGTATAGTCCTTTAACAAAGTGTACAGGTATAGTCCAAATAAACTTAAGGCATACATAATTCCCTAGATGAAAAGCAAAGACTCTTTGGAAGTATTAAGGATTATGTATCATGACTTCATATCAGAGTGTTAGAAACCCTGGCTTCAGATATAACAGGAGGGAGGAGGTGGGGCGTGGTAAGAAGGACCGGATGTGCGTGCATTGTCTACATTTTCTTCAGAGCAGGAATAAAGCCAGTCGCCAGTGATCATGCACGCAACATAAAGCTGGGCTTCCTGGGCTCGTGCTGCTCAGCTGTGACTCTACTCAGTGTTATCAACTCCGTGTGGCATTTGGTTATCCTACCATCGTTGCTCGCAGGCCTTTTGTCAGAAACCATGCTGATTTTACTGCCAATTTTTTTCTTCCCAAACCATAAGAGCTTTCAAAAGTAACTTAATGGGAAGCAGCTAGACATTTTAAAAGAAAAGGAGAAAAAAAACAAAAAAACCCAAACCTCCTTCCTTCCAAATATTCTGAAATATAAGACCAAGAACGAATGTGACCTTGACCCAGCTTATACATTTCACCACGCCGGTCTAAGCCCTGGGGAATCCCAGGCCTTCCCTCCAGAATACTTATATACTACTCACATGATACAGTGCTGTTTTAGGATTAACTTTTACAAAAGAACGGAAGTACCTCAAACTTTTACTCTGGAGTCTCATATCTTTTCAGTATTTCTAAAAACATTTAAATTGTGTTTACCCCTCTCTATCACACTGCAAAGGTGACAGTCAACTTTAATCGTTCAGCCTCTTTTTGGGACCGTCTTTCCTTCTGCATCCTTAGTTCAGATTTACCAGCAACTGTTAAAAAATATCCCCCTAGGAATTCTATATAAGAACAATGAGTTTGGCCTAAGCTACTGCTGTGATGATTCAGAGAGAATCATTCAGCTTCCGGGCTCTATTTAGATATTTATTTCAGTCACTAATTTCAAATTTTATTCCTCAGTAGCTAAGTCAGTACAACCAGGCAAAAGAGAAAGAACTTACATTTTTATTTTTATTTTTTTTTTGCCACATTTTAATCTAGTTGGGTAAAAGATTTGGTGGAAAACTTTGAAAGTAATGAATCACACGTTCTCAATGATTTGTGGATTTCACTCTCAAACGTTCCTTTTCTATTTCAACTCCATTATAATGGATAATTGAGAACTGACTACACAGATGGGGAATGCATCCATCCATTCATTCCACAAATATTTCAAGATGATGACAGGGACATCAAATTTGCTACATGTAACTAGGCTTTCTTAAAACAGGCAGATTATGACAGACTATGGAAGAAGGACAGTATAGTTTTCATGTTTATGTATTTTGAGTATTCCATGAACACATTTACAAAAAACAATAAAAAGAAAGGGGCTGCATCACAGATATTTTATGGGTTCCAAAGCAATTAATGATTTTATCACATCTACTGTTTTGTTTTGGTTTTTTTGAATAAGATATTTTTAATAAAATCTGATTACTTTTTTCAAAGCAGCAAATTGGTGAATTTTTGATGTTTTGTAATTTCCCAAATTATGATTTTATATTAAATGTCATTCCTCCCAGAGTGGTAGCAAATTGCATGATTTGCCTTTAAAGCAAAAATCAATTTGTGAATTTCAAGTCATGATTTGTCTTCATTCCACCTAGATCAGGACTCTAGATCTTAGAGCCCCCCAAACTCATATAATGTATAATGTAAAAAGGAACATTTGGTTAAATAAATGGCTAAATTAACAAAGTGACTACATCATGCACCTTTTACATGGAATTTCTTAGCCTGAATTATCAATTATATACAAACTACATACTATATAGTAAATAGCTTTGTTATATTCGGTAGCATATTATACTGTTGTTGGTGAAAATAAAATTCCTTCTTACTCCTATTTCCTTATATTTACCTCACATGGTCCCCACATATAAGGACAGAGTGACCTTTATAACTCAGTCCATGCTATCAGTCCCCAACACCCAATCTCCAGATTCTGTGAAGTCTCAAGTAGCTGAATCAGAGCAATCAGTAGATGTTTATAGAACGGAATCTTCTTTCTTTAGTGTAGCCCATCATGGCAGAAACAACAAGAAACAGTATGCATTTTTATGCTAAGGATTTACTTTGCAGTACATACTGTTTAAAAGCTTTTCAACTTCTATTCCAGGGGCTACTTGCATCTGCTAATTTCAAGGATTCTACTTAAACAGTGAAGATGTTTCTCCTGGATGAGGGCTCCCTATTTGTAGCAATACAGAGATGTTACCTGACCCTGCCCACCCCTGCACATTACAGAATCTAAAAAAACTAACTTGCCCCCAGAAACCTGAAATAGTTTGGATCCAAGTAGTGTGCATTCCCAAAACTCTGTTGTACCCCAGATAAATCTAGCTTCTTGCTGCCAGATCTTAAGGAAGCCTGTGTACTTTAATTTTCTCATCTGAAAAATGTAGATAGCATCTGCTCTATCTAACTTACAGGCATGTGTGGAAATAGATGCAATAAAATGGAAAGCCTGGCATTCAATAAAATCCATTCCCTCCCCAACCTCATCAAAACCAAACTACTGAAAAAAAAGCAACATACGAATATTAGGGTTTTTTCTCTTCTTTCTGTATTCCAGGATATCAGAATGATATGTTATGGTGGACAAGTTCAAAGAGTCTGGGAAATGTGCCATTTCTTGGTCTTAGAATAAGAGAATAACTTAGGGTGGGGGAATTGAGAAGATTATTTTAACCAGCTAGGCATTCCTACTCATTTTTCTCTGTGTATCACCACAACAGGAACTTCAACGACAGAAACTTGTACTTATCAGAATCAAGAAAATCAGGTTCTTTCTCTCTTTGACAGATAGAGTTCTCACAATGGGTCTTGATAAAGGCTTTTCCCCACTAGGAATTGAGAGATAGCTCATTCTAGCTACTTTAAAACAGAACAAGGCAGGGAAGGGGAGGTATGGATAAGATTTTCAAAGCTAGAGAACTTGCAAATATCTAAAGAACCCAGTATTTATTTCAAGAAATTAAAGAGTGAAATGTTGACAACTATCATTTAACAGAAAGGTCGTACACTTTAAATGTGTATAGCAATTCTCTATGCAAAGAATGGTCCTCATTGGTTTTGAAAATATCTTTGGGATCCAACAGGAACAGCATGGACTAGAGTAGAGATTGAAAAATATTATCCTAAATAAACCCATATCTCATAACTGGTAGATTTCTAGAGTATGCAAACCCATCTCCCCAAGATCAAGGTGGGAGATAACAGTATACAAGAGCCCTTCTAAACTCATTCCCTCTCCTCATAAAGGCATTGCCATAGGTCCCAGAACTCCTATCTAAGGCTGTCATTGCAACTTTATGCAATGCTTTGCTCTAAACAATTCACTAATTCAGACTGTAAATCTTTATTATAAAGATTTCCTTCTCCTAAGCAGTAATTCTCTCTGCTCTGGTGGGGAGAGGAATGATTTGTTTTTTCGTTACTGGTTATTTATAAGATATCTACTCTAGATTAGTCCTGCTTGAGTGACATCCTAAATGGCTCCATTCCCCAGCAGTACTCTACTTCTGATGGGAGACTGACAACCTCTACTTAGAATGTCTTTCATGGTACACAATGAAGTGTAAAACTGCTGTAAAAAAGCCCATGTTTCAAAACAAACCATCTCTAATAATAAGCACTTAAAACACTTTTCATTAATATATTTCTTTGTGTATAAAACAAAAGCCTAATGTTGGAACATGGCCTTTGACAATTTTTTTTTTTTTTGCAAAAATAAACACTATTTCACTTTTTAGCTAGACCAAAATAATGAAAATGTTAAGTGAGGCTTGCTTCAGATTTTACCCACATCCACACTCTTAATGCTGGTGCAAATTGTGTTGTTTTCAACCAAAATATTAAAGTTCAACAAAAATCCAAAGGCAAAAAGCTTGAATTAGTAAATATAGAATCTAACAACCTTTCTATCTCAGGTATTAGCAAATATCTTTGATCTAGAGAGATACAGTCCTGTCTAATCCTTATCTGAATTTGCAATTAAGACTACAGAGCCACGGATATCTGTACACAGTTCTGTACGCAGTTCTGCTCTCTTAATTTTAAATGACTGGACCCAAATCAAATCAGGCTTCAAATATATTGAAAAGTAAATGTCTAATGTCTAATTGAACTAATAGATAGTACTCTTTAATGCAGCTAATGCTTAGTGCCAGCTTTAGGAGCTCGGGAGCTGCAGAAACAAGAGAAATGAGCAAATAAACAGCATGAAAAAACAAGAAGAAAGAAAGAAAGAAAATCTTCCTTGGAAAACTTGTCATGAAATTATGATGACTTGATTCTTTAATATAAATATAAAAGCAAGCAAATTCATTTTGATTCTTTCCTGCCATACCTCCTCCTCCCTTGATCTAAATGTGCTCTGAATTAGATTCCCATTCACTTCCATTAATTGTCACCTCCAATAGAATATTGTAAGAGCCTCAAAATGAAGCACTTACGAGTTTTCTTTCTCAATCTCTTGTGGGCTTCTCTCAGTTTATCGCAAATGAACAATCATGTTGGAAGGGGCTCCGTCTGTTTAATGTCATTAGCGATTGTTTCATAAAACAAACAGCCGCTCCACCATTCGGCTGCAGTTAATCTTAAATCTAAATGTGGCGGCACTCAGGGAGAGCCTCAGACGTGGTTTGTTCTCACCAATGCAAGTCTCTTAATCTATTGCAAGTCAAGGCGCTTATCTCTCTGCTCAGTTCAGAGCAGGGATTTCTTTGTCCAAATACTAAACCAAACTCAGTTAACATTTTGAGTCCAGAATTTTTTTTTTTAATCTCCTGGGCAATTTTCTTAAAGTGACTCAAAGTCTACAGTATATTTATTTATTGACTGTACTATTTTACAAATATTTTCCCAATACTGACAAAGTCAAATTCTTTTTCAGGTTGGCGCCTACAAGCCAGCCTAATCAGTGAGTTTGGGAATCCTGATAAAAGGCTAAACTGAGAACAAAAACACATTTACAGACCTGGGAATGATGGGTACTTGGAAAGTCAAAGAATTTTGGGGGTTATATGCTCCCAAAAGAGTCTGATTACCCCCGTAAATGAGGCTCAATCATTATTATCTTAACAATAATATTATTTTTTAGCATAGGCATGGTCTTGAGTACTTACTATTAATTTTTTCATGGAAATAGCCAAATAACCCCTAAGAAGGTATTATTATCCCCATTTTCAGATAAAGTAGCTAAGTCTGAGAGAGGTAAAGAAACTTGCAGGACGTCACACTGCCGGTACCAGGCAGACCACAGGAAGTCACACTGCTGGTGCCATCATTTTAGAAAAAGGTCTAACTAGGTTTGAAGCATATGTTTCTAGCCATCAGACCCTATTAAAACTGGCCATCACACCAATTTGAAAATCCATGTCTGTAACGATCACATATTCTGCAGTCCCTGGGAGAATTCTAATTTGCAAGTCTTTGTACCTCTGCCAGATAATGTGCCCCAGATTTTTAGTGGAAAATATTATGGTTCTATGCTACAGTTTCTAGCAGCAGAAGTCTGCCTGTTGCTGCTCAGGCTCAGATAGCAAAGGCTGCTTCAACAAATAACTACCCAATTTGCCACCAGAGTGTGATGGAGGGGCTCTGTCCAAGTTCTCTGACTTAGTCTCCCCAGGCAGAAACTTTCAGGTTCCAGCTACAGCCCCGTGTGCCCCCCTCAAACCTCCTGAGGGTGTCCTCTACCTGCCACGTGCTTTCCCCCCAATTCACTCAAGGCCTTTAAACCTTTGCCTGCTCTTCTGTTGAGTTGTTTTTCTGATTTTTAAAACTCTTTTGTTGTTTCAAAATTTCCACCAGCCCCCGGATAAAACCAAAAGATACTGGAAGGCAGAAATCAAAACATGAAACTCCTTACATAGTATTGAATAGCCACTCAGTCAGCCGATAAGCTGGAAAACATTCACTGAGTACCTGTTAGTCCCAAGCACTAGAATATTTGCTTCCTAATATACCTACTATGCTAATAGAACAATGTTTTTCTCGCTCTAATAATTTGTGAAAGAGAATCTGGAGGTCACACCTCATTCATCTCTCTCTGCTCTGGCCTTTTGGAATGATTTTCAGCTCTTTAGAGGGGATGAGGAGACAAGCCCTTTTACCTCCAAGCATTGGCATAGATGGTTCCCTCAGCCTAGTAGATCATCCCTCTCTTTACTTGCCTAGTTCCTGCTCAACCTTCAGATCTTAGATCACATGTCACTTCTTCAGGGATATGCCCCCGTTCACTGCATGCCTAAATGGGATAAATGTCCCTCTGATTGGTTTCCACAGCATCCAGGATTTCCCCATGTCCTGTGCATGTCTCCCACATGTCTGTAAGCACCATGAGGAATAGGGACTGGTTCATGTCTGTAAGCACCAAGAGGGATATAGACTGGTCCACATGTCTGTAAGCACCATGAGGGGTAGGGACTGGTCCACATGTCTGTAAGCACCACGAGGGGTAGGGACTGGTCCACATGTCTGTAAGCACCATGAGGGGTAGGGACTGGTCTGTCTTGTTCAACACTGTCTCCCCAGCACAAGAGACCATGCCTGGTAGAGAGGTGGTGCCCAATAAATATTGCCTACATGGATGGATGAATAGAAAAAAAGGTGTGTATCTTAAAATAATTTTTTTCTCAGAACCCATCAAAAACTTTTCAAGTTCTTTTAAAATGGAAATAGAATATCTATATTCTGAAGAACATATATAAGAAACAATATAGAGAAGAATATAAGACCGTAAATAAGCATATATCTCTCTATATATGAATATTTAAATATATAAATGACAGTTAACTGATATCCACAGCCTGAGTTTTTGCTGTTTTAAAATTCAAATTGAAAGCACAATATGGTGGCATGCATCCATAGTCCCAGCTACTCAGGTGGCTGAGGTGGGAGGATCACTTAAGCTCAGGAGTTTGAGGCTACAGTGAGCTATGATTACACCACTGTAGTCCAGGCTGTGTGACACAGGGAGACCTTTTCTCTAAAAGTAACATAAATTAATTAATTTAAATTGAGAGGGAATAAAGGACATTTTGGATGGAGTTAAAAACATCCCAGAAAGGATGAGGGCAGGCTTTAGCAGAGGGATCAGAAGAAGGAGAACATGTACACTTCTCACGTTTTGCAGTTTTAACCAGGAAAATCACTATTTTATTAATATACATCTAGAATTCAATTCAGTTTAACCAATAGTCATTGATTGTTAGCTGATAGGATAGACACTGTACTAGGCATTATGAGGTGGTGAGAGGTGATAAAACATCCCAGTTGTAAGAATGTATAAGCAGAGGGCCAGGGGTGGTGGGCGTGGTGGCTCATGCCTGTAATCCCAGAAGTTTGGGAGGTAAAGGCAGGCAGATCACTTGAGGTCAGGAGTTTAAGACCAGCCTGACCAACATGGTGAAACCCAGTCTCTACTAAAAATACAAAAATTAGCCGGGTGTGGTGGCCAGCGCCTATAATCCTAGCTACTTGGGAGGCTGAGGCATGAAAATCGCTTGAATCCAGGAGGCAGAGGTTGCAGAGAGCTGAGATCATGCCACCGCACTCCAGCCTGGGTGATAGAGTGAGACTTTCAGAATGTACAAGCAGACTGTCCCTGCCAGTACCTACTATCTAAAGAAAACAACACTTAAGAACAGGAAGAACAGCAACAAGCCAATACTTTGAAAAGAAGCAAAATTAATTTTTTACCTGTGTTACCAAACCTTAAAAGGCTGTGCATTCTGCATTGGGCTTAAACATGACCACAATTTGAAATACCTTAGTACTTGCCAAGTAATGGGAAAAGTGAAATGGTTCATTTACAAGTCCTGTCTTCCTTTCCACTAGTTCGTAACTTTAGGTATACAACTTGGAGCCGTCCGGCTCTTCCATCCAGTCCCCAGTTTTCAGGGAATGAGTTTCACGCTTTACACCCCGAGGGTGTATATGTAGTTCTCCAGTTGTCTGACTCTCAAGTGCTGCCATCATCGTACCTTGTAGTGGCTATTAACAATAACAATAGTGATACCCACGCTCTGCCAAGTGTTTTAGACCCATTGCTTTATTAATTCTCACAATAACACTCTACGATGGGTGTCCTATTATTAAATGCCCTTTTCTTCCTTCAGACAGGGAAAATGAAGCTTGGAGGGCTGTGTAAATTGCCCAGGGCCATGCAGCTATTAAGAATGAGCACCCTGTAGTAATAGATCAGGCTAGGGAGCATTTTTTTTCTGTAGCAGTTCTTAGGCCTAAAAACTTGACTTTATTCTTGAGCTCAAAACACTTTCCCAAAGGAAAGGGAATGCCAATATATGTGTAGAAGGACCTTACACAAACAAATCCCTCGATTATTATTCATATGAAATTCCCAAGATTGTACATTTTTGAAAGCATTTAATACACGATTTTTGGATTAAACTCATAAGTTACCTAAGAGTGCTAACTCCTCTAGAAATTTTCTTTTGATCAGTTGTCATCATTTATAGGCTAAAAAACAACTAAAAAATGGCTTAGTGCAGGCAAGAACGGGAGACAATTATATTGGGAAGCCATTTACAACGGGAAATTGCATTGACGTGAGAAAATCAGTTACGCTCATTTCCTCAATTCTTCATGTTGAGCTTTCCTTCTTAAATGTATTAGATACATTTTCACATAATATTTAATAAAAATGTCTGCAGTGTGAGTATTTTCATGCCATAACATGTTGTTGTTGGCTATGAAGGCTTTTTAGGAGCACCATAATTTTCAATACATCACTAAGAAAAACAGTCTTTATTATTTAGAAAAAAAAATTCCTTTGCTGTCAGCTGCAGTAGTTACACTGATTTTGAATTCTTTGGTTTTAAAAATCCCATTTGAGTTCACACTACCTAACCAGTAACGTGAGGCACAGGATAAGTGGGAGAGGGAGTGTGAGGGAAAAAGAGAGGAGGATGAGACAGAAACCTGAAGTCAAAGAGAAAACTGGTCACACTATTAATGTATGCTTAGCATTTTTGGCTAAAGTCGATTATTACCTTCCCTGATATTGTAAGGTTAAGTTCAATTCTATTTTTTGATTTGCAGTTGTTCTTCCCAGTTAAATTCACGCCAACATTCAGCTGTTAAAGTTTTCACTGTGCACGGGCAGTCACACACAATGAAGAGGGCAAATGTTTTGGATCCCAACAGGTGTAGAGATGGATGGATCTCAGACAATTACCCGCTCTGGGTAAACGGCTCAAGGTTTATGACCCTTGGTTTTGTCATCCATAAAACGGAATAATAATGGCCTATATAGGTTTGTGATTATTAACTACAATAAATATAAAAACCTATGAGAATATTTAGCGCAGAGTAGGTATTCAACGTGTTGTAGTCCTGTAGAGAAGATTAATCGAGTAGAAAAAAAAGTAAATAAAATTCAGGACAGATTGAAATAAATACTGGGATAGTTCAAAGCAATGTCCTACAAGGTATGATACTTCTGTGGCTATCAGAATCTGCAGGGGCTCTTGTTAATCACACACATTTCTATGTCTTATCTCAGAAATATAGTACAGTGTCTCTAGGGGTTGGATTAAGGAATCTGCAAATCCGCATTTTCAACAAACTGCCTAATTGATTCTTTTTTTTCTTTCTCTCCCTCACCACTCCCCTTTTTTTAAATTATAGAATGGGTCTTGCTAGTCTTGCTAGGTTACCCAGGCTGGACTCTTTCACTCTTTTTTTTGACACAGGGTCTCATTTTGTCCCCCATTGCATAGTGCAGTGACGCAGTATCAGCTCACTGCAACCTCTGCCTCCTAGGTTCAAATGATTCTCCTGTCTCACCCCCAGTAGCTGGGATTATAGGTACGTACCACCACGCCTGGCTAATTTTGGTATTTTTAGTAGAGATGGGATTTCATCATGTTGGCCAGGCTGGTCTCAAACTCCTGACCTCAATCGATCTGCCGACCTAGGCCTCCCAAAGTACTGGGATTACAGGCGTGAGCCATCACACCCGGCCCAGGCTATACTCTTAACTCCTAGTCTCAAGTGATCCTCCTACCTCAGCCTTTCAAGTAGCTGGGACTATAGGTGTGTGCCACCTCACTGGGATCTAGTTGATTGTTATATTCACTAAAATTTGAGATTTTCTACTAGAAAGAAAAAATAATTTATATCCCTAAGAGATCCAACAGCAAACAGATGGCTTATTTAACCTGTGATCATTCTATGAGGGTTGACTTGCAAAGGGTCTAATTTTAAGAGTACTAATTACAGGGGTAGGGAAACAACAGATACTGTAGGAACCCAGGGTGAAGAGCAGTGAAACTAGGCTACAAAGTCCAAAGTGAGAGGGCTGCTGGATTGCAGAACTTGGGAGAGGGAGAATCATGTGAAGCGGCCTCTCATTAGGTGACCCTGGACTGAGCGATACTTCCAGCACAAGGCTTGGTGGGGAGTGAGGGGGCAGGAATCTGGAGTATAAATATCTTGTTCTTACTCTTCTTCCTCTCTCCAATCTCCTACTGAGTTTCCCCATTGGTCGGAGCTAACTGGAAGTGAGAAAACCCAGGAGCCCCGTTACCAGTATTTGTCTTATTCATTGATAAGACTATCTGCGCCACCTGGAGCAGAGAGCCAGTGGGAAACGCTGGAGACTGCCCTGGAGGGGCAGGTAGAAGATGTCTGGTCTGGAAGAGAAGAGAAGGGGTGGAGGCAGGAAGGGGGAAGACATCCCAAATAAAAGAGCTCTTGAGGTTGTGAATGACCAAAACACTATTGAAACCAATAATTGTGATGATAAATAATGGCTCTATTTACTGAGTTTTTATTATGTTCTGCTGCTGTAAGGACTTTCTACCTATTAAGCTGTTTGATGCTCACAACAGCCTGGTAAGGCAGGCCCTATGATCACCCCTAGTCTCATAGATGAGAAATCTGAGGTAGGGAAAGGTGAACTTCCCTGTTCAAGGTTACAGCCAGTCAGCAGGAAGCCAAGTTTATCTGGACAAGTTTGCCTAGTTTATCAAGTTGATCCAGTCCCCTGAGTCTGACCTGACAGTTCTCCGGCTCTACTCTCTCCAAAGACACTGTCTGACGGAAAGTGGGTTCCATGCTGAGGAAAGAAGGTGAGCAAACAAACAGATGACATAAAGGTGCCTGGCGTGTGAGAAAAACATGAAACATGGTGGTGTAGTCAGACACTAAAGGATCTGCAGAGACAAGAAAGCCTTGAACATCATACCTTGGAGTGGCTTTTTTTCCTCCTGGCGGTAGGGCGCTCTACTGCCTGACAAAGCTTTTGAACATGCTGTTCCTATAACGTGGGTACTGAGCTAATCCCCGGACTTTAGCTGAACCCGACATGCTGAGGTTGAAGACAGCTTTATTGTTACTCACAAATGGAGTATTACGGATCCCTGGTTCTTTTTCACCTTTCATTTCTTGCGACTGATATAACTTTTTATATCAGTAGCAATAGAAACAGAAACTCAAAATATCTCAAGGCAGTGGAGGCAAAAATAGAATGTAATAGTAAAGCAAAGCAAAGCAATCTTCGTCACAAATCTTGTAAAGTGAACCTGTCGGGTTTTGATCTCTTCATTCAGCATACTTATCCTCACGGAGGTGCATTCACTTGGAAAAACTGGGACAAAGGAAGCCGGTCCTGATTACTATGTTAGTATTATGTCTCTCTCTTTTTCTCTACTTTCTTATGCTTAATCAATTCTCAGCCCACCACAAGGATGAAGATAACTCCCCGCATCGGATATTTGAATTTATAGCTGCTGCTGTTTGGGGCACTCTGGAGGGAGGTACAATTATGCAAAGAAGACCGTATGTGTGGAGGAGGAGTGAGGAAAATGTAAGGAGAGAGTGGGTGAAAATCAACCCTGACTTTTCCTTGATTCTTACTGATGCCCCCACTTCTTCCATCTTTCTCTCTCATTCTCACAGCCCCAGTCCAAATTTGGGGATTACTAAGATTAAAAAAAGAAATAAGAAAACTGTTCATTCATTTACTGGGACTTTTCCAATATCATATGAACTGCTTTGGGACAGCAGCACATTTCATAGGTTTCAGTGCTAAAAAACATCTCAACACTTTGGAATTCTGTACCTGACTTAGTGGGAAAACCAGTGTGATATCTGATGTGATGGCAACAAATGCTTCATTATATATCAAGAAGACGTCCTTAATTTTTATCAGAAGTTACACCAGAGACACTGACCTATTGCCAGCATTTATATAATAAGAAAGTCAGAGTCTCTTTAGAAGACTCTACCTTATTCATCATTGATCTCAATAATTCTGCTCTCTGGGGTCAGACATGACTCAGACCAAATGCCTCTGGCTGGAGATCCAGTGTTCTCAATCCATTATTCAGTTAGCATAGATGTTATATATTTGATTGTGGTTATTACATAATCTTTTTTCTGATCTAAAGCAATTTTTCTTCCCTTACAAATAAAACTTGATGAAGCTCCAATCGTTTATAACCACTGAACTTAAGAACTAGAAGTGATCTTACAATCATATAATCCAACTCCCTGTTCTAACAGGCAAGAAAACTGAGGTACGGCAAAGGGAAAGGCACTTGTCATAATAAGTAGTGAACCCGACTCAAAGTGTTCTTTTTGATTTGTCTTGTCATGCTGACTCAGCAAACTATCCAGCATTAACAAGGTTTTCCTTTCTTTCCTAGTTCCTCATATTTTTGAAGTCACATTGGCTTCTAAAAAAGGAAAAGGAAAAACCCGCACACACAAAGGAGTGGGTATTGCCCAAAATTTCAAAGGCACTATTTCTGAAAAATAAGGGCATAAGGAAAGAAAGAGGGGGAGATTTTTGAGCCTGTGGACTAAAATGCCATCTAGATATGTTCTCTGCAATCTAATCACCTGCAGTGTTTATCATGGGTTATGGTAACAGTGAGTTTAAAGCTATTTGGATAATAAGATACTGAGTTTTTGTCAGCTATAGCTCCATGATGTCTGTAAGTTTCAACATATCTCATGTTGGAAAAATATAAGCAATCTTTAAGCCTTTGATTGCTACTAGTACAGTTTACTTAAACAGATACATAACTTATACAGCGCAAAGCAGATAACTGAGTAATTAGAGAGCAGTCACATGCCCGTGGCTATGTGAATGTACAAATGGCACAAAAGAATCCTTTACAAAATTTTCTTCTTGAAATGAATTTTCTCATTACAATACCTTATATTTAGTTTGTGCTTCAAAACTTAAGTATGTATTTGCTTCCAGGACAAGATGTGGGGACAAAATGGGTAGGAAAAGTGTCACCTATTAAGAAAAGAGGGTGATTTAAAGCATCAGTTGACTTTGTTCCCAAACAACTTTTCCGTGAGAAAACGGTAACCCATTAGAAAGCTACATCTGAGATTATTAGCTAAAATAAAATTTTTAAAGTCAGGGTGAAAAGTGAACAAATTATTTGCACCTACCCACATGGTTAGTATGTTTTATTATTGAAAGTGGCCAGCCCACTATGTGCTAAGCACTGAACATACATTGTCTCTAATCCTCACCAAAATCCTAAAAGGAAGGTGTTATAATTCCACTTTCAGTTGAGGAAATCCAGGTACTGTTTGTTCCCTGCAACCAGACTATGGCCATAGCTAACAAGTACAGATTCTATTCTCAAACTGAAGAATGTGTCTCTCTAAATTTCAAGGTATATCTTTGAACTATGCTGCCCTGTTTTAGCCTATAAAACACTCATATGCATTGAGAAAGAGTTGGTGTGAAATTTCAGGAGAAGAAATGATTCTTAACATCCTAACATCTATAGTTTCCATATACAAGCCCTCTTTAAAAACACTTCTTGGAGAAAGGATAAATCATCTTCATTCATTGACTACATATAATTAAACTGTGAGGTAAACAGATATAGATATAGACAGATCTATCTATTTCTCTATCATCTATCTATCGATCATCTATCTATCTTTATTTTAGAGGCAGGATCTTACTTTATCACCCAGGCTAGAAAGCAGTGGCACAATCATAGCTCACTAAAGCCTTGCACTCCTGGGCTTAAGTGATTCTCCTGCCTCAGCCCTCTCAGTAGCTAGGACTACTGGCATGTGCTACCATACCTGGCTAATTTTTTGTACACATGGGACCTAGCTATGTTTCTCAAGCTGGTCTCAAACTGCTGGCCTCCAGCAATCCTCCCTTCTTAGCCTCCCAAAGTGCTGGAATTACAGGTGCAAGCCACTTTGCCCAGCCTCTGGGAGGTAAATATTGTATAAATAAGTTTGATACATAAGGAAGCTCAACCTTACAAAAGTTAGTATCTTGTCTAGGATTGTACTTTACTAAGAACAAGAGCCAGGAATTAAATCCCACCATGTATATGGTTTAGAGTGTATGCTGTAGAACTCTATTTTAAGCCTTAAAATATAATTGACATTAAGTCACATTTTTATGATATACTTCATATATCGTAAAATATATGATATACTTCATATGTCATAAAATATATGATATACTTCAACAAATGCCTAATGTATGTTATTGACATGAGAGGCATGGAATAGATGCTTTAGGAAAATGAAGCAAAGAAAAAAATAGTGATTAAAGATTGCCTCCTGACCTCAGAAGCCAGCTTAGGATTACCTCAGGAGGCAACTGATGAGAATTTAGCAGGAGAATTGAGGAGTGAAGACCATTATGGCAGAGAATGTTTGATTAATGTCCCAAAATAAGAATGAACAGTGTAATTGCATTTCAGACGAAAGAAAGATCAACTACAAGCAGAGTGATCAGGGACTGCTTCCTAAGGGTGTCCTATGAAGTAGTCATTGAATAATGGGTTTTCAAAAGATATTCCAGGTAGACGGAATAACATAAGTAACCATGAAGAGAAGGGAAAGAGTAAATGAACCAAATTAGTTTAAGTATTTTGGCAAATAGTGTGAGATGACACTGGGAAAGATCATTTAAGACCATTAAAGGCCTCAACTTCTAAGCTAAAACTATGGGCATAGTTACAGGTCTTGGTAACCATGGAAGATACACTAGGTGAGGAGAACAACCTGGTGCATACACGAAGCAGTCACATGTGAGTTGACCAGGAGTGTTTCCATAGTCAAGAAACTGTTATAAGGTTACTTAAATAGACTATGAAAAAATGTGAATTATCTTCTATTATAGGTAGGCACACTAGCCATAGGAATATGGGAAGAAATGACAAAATCAGGAAGCAAGTTAAATTGTCAGGAATTTTCAAGTGACCGATAATGGAAGTAGCGATTTATAAAAGTTGAATTTGAAATGCTGAAAGGACATCTCAATTGAAGTTGTACTCAGAAATATGGAAATCACACAACACATGAGGTGACATGGAAACTATGATTTTAGATTACTCTTGCATAGAGATGGTGGGTAGATAATATTGTTAAGGAAGAGAATAGAGAACTAATAGAGAGGAATGTTAACTAAGAATAAGTCCACTTTTTAGAAATAGAAACAAAGAGACAGAGCTACCAACCAAGGAAAACTGAGAAGTGAATTAGGGTAGGGCAAAAAAAGCAAGGGAAGCTAGGTAAGCAGGTGAAAGAGAGATAGGAAATACCACAGACATTGAGAGAAGGAAGGAGAAGAAATGGGAAACAAAGGTCACCCAATATGGCAACAGGAAAACCCTGGTGAGTCTTTTGGTGGGCTGATAACTGGAGGCCAAGGGTGCATATCACTTAAGAAATCTGGTGTTCTATAGAAGGAAAATAAATAGAACTGACTCAAAAGTACCCTATAATATAGATGAGCTGAACTTTTTTAAGCGCATAGGAGACTTGAGCATGTAAGAAAAGAAAGAGACCAGAGAGCTAGTTCCATTGTCCTGGATTCTTCTGCATTAATTAGTGTTTATTAATAGTTTACTCAGCTGGGCTCAGTGGCTCAAGCCAATATTCCCAGCACTTTGGGAGGCTGAGACGGGCAGATCACCTGAGTTCAGGAGTTCGAGACCAGCCTGACCAACATAGAGAAACCTGTCTCTACTAAAAATACAAAATTAGCCGGGCGTGGTAGCACATGCCTGTAATCCCAGCTAGTCGGGAGGCTGAGGCAAGAGAATTGCTTGAACCAGGGAGGTGGAGGTTGCAGTGAGCCAAGGTTGTGCCATTGCACTCCAGTCTGGACAACAAGAACAAAACTCCGTCTCAAAGAAATAAAATAGTTTATAAATGTTTGTATCTTTTCACCAGTCTGTGTTTCCAGCATGAGCCAAAACCTTTTAGCATTGGGAGATAGGTCAGCATTTCTTTTCGTTCTCCACCTAATGTCAAATCAGAGTAGCATATAAACATTTTTCTTTCTTTGACCGTATTTCTGCATATATATATATTTCTCAGACATTCAAGTTTCTTTTAATTGAAAGAAAAAAGGAGTATATAACAATGATTATTTACAATAAATAGCAGGTTAAAAATATTAAGCATAATACACATGACACTTTACATACATTACATCATCTAAAAAAACACATTTTAAGCAGTAACAAAAAAATACTTGTTTCATCTTTGGATTGTATTTTGTACATAACTATTCAATAATTCCTGGTCTTTTTTTCAAAAAGCTGATAGTAGAGTCGTTGTCAAGTCTCTACCACAATGACCTATCCATTTATCTTTCCATTTATCCAACCATGTGTCCACCCACCTACCCATTCACCCATCCTTCCATTCATTCATTCATTCATTTATTCATTAATTCACTGGTTCACCAAATATTCCTACTCTATGCCAGGTACTGGATGAGATAAAGCATCAGCATTGATTTACCAATTCCACTTTCTGTCTTGTTTTAAGAGACACGGTCTTGCTACATTGCCCAGGCTGTCTTCAAACTCCTGAGCTCAAGGGATGCCCCTGCTCCAGCCTCCCAAATAGCCAGGAGGCCATCACGCACTTCAATTTCACTTTAATCTCAAAGGTACATTTCTTTGCCAAATGAACAAACTAGATTTCCATTAAGTGGAAATTTTTAAAAGTCCAATAAATAACAAAAGAAAATGATACTTGTTTCTTATATTAATTTTACTCATCTAATAAAGATGCTCAATAATGCTTTAGTACCAATACACATATGCTTATAACAGTATGTAAAAAAATCATTTGAAAAATTTAAATTAGGCACATTTCTAATTTAATTCCTTATAATTTTTGCCATAGCATGTGCATACAGTTATCTAATAAGTAAAATATGTAAAACAAGGAAGAAGAACCCTGCCCTAAGGGAATTTATAATATATTCTAATGTATTCTAATGGTGTGTGAAATATACATCTAAACTCAGAATTTGTCAAAACTTTATAACTGGGAGATGCTCACAACTATGTCCAAGTATGCATCTAAAAGATTCCTGCTATGGAAAAAAAATCTTTATTTGACAATGCTCATATACTGTATTTAAAAGCTTCCTTATGTACTGTAAGAACAATTAATAGGCCTCTACTTATAAATATTTTGAGGAAATAACCTGAAACAGCCCTGCTGTGTTTATTTACTGTATTGTGGTATTATTTTTCATGTGATATCAGTAGATATACAGGTGATATATTTATTTATAGTATTTTTATTTTTAAGTTTATGGTGTTTTCTTTTTTTGAAAGATATAGCTAATGGGGTAAAAATCTAAAAATCAAACCCCAAATTGTGTGGTGAAAATGACACTGCTATAGTATTCAGGGGCCTGAGTTCTGGTCTTAGCTGTCTGTGACCTTAGGTGAACATTTAACTTCTCATAGACTCTGAGACAATCTTTTTATGAAGAGGAGATGGCATCAGCATAAACAGATGGCAGTTCTATAAAGTGGCAGCTTCACACACTGAGATACCGACAGGGTCCAGACAGACACCGGGCAGATTCAAGCAATTCGGAGTAGTGGGATCCATGACGAGCTGAAGAATGGAGGCCGCATCTAAATGCATTCACATTCAGATCTAATAAAACCACAGCCATACATTGCTCAGACCAATAGTCAAAGAAGCAAGCAAAGCATACCTGCAGTCATACAGCCAGCTGGAAAATCTGCATGGACTGTAAATTTCCAGTCCTAAAACTGTGGTTCTATAATGTTGAGCTCCCAAAAGAACTCTGCCCTCTCTTCCTCTGCTCTAACATCCCAGAATTCAGCAGCTCGGGAAGAAGCTGCACATGACTAGTTGGGGAAGATTCCTCAATTCCACAGCCCTTTAAAAACTTCTAGATGTATATCACTCTATCTTTATCCAATGGCTAGAGCACAATGTGCGAAAAACAATGATGACACTAACATATGAACACTGAAGTACCTAAGCTTCCTTCTCTAATATAAGTTTCCAAGCTGTCAAAGCATATTCTTTGTCATTCCTCAATACATAAGAACAGCATCATTAGCTTGAAAGGTATATGTTATTTACCAGTGACCTCAGAGAAAGTTAATTTTATAAAACAGAATGGCATATTGAGTTGTTTTTTTTTTTTTTTTCCCCACTTACCAACCTCTTCTGGCTTTGGAACTAGATTCCCAAATAGATTAGTGGGTCATTACCCAAAGAGAGGCTAAGAAAGGTACTGGGCAGCTGCAAGTCAGGAACACTAATACATTTTTTAAAATAACCTGATATTTGATGTTTCCAAAAAGAGAAAAAAAATCTGAGGGAAAAACCAGAACTTTACTGATTTCTTAAACTATCTTTTAGTTTGTTTTATTTGTAATTAACCTCTAGATAGGAGATCGGGAGATGAGCGTCCCTTTCAACACTCCACATTGTTTCTAAAGGTCTTAGTCTGCTCTTGATCTGGCCATTCAGGTAGGCAGAGAAGTCAAACAAACAAATCAGGGCATGAAAAATAAATCTTAACCAAGGAATCTCAATCAAGTAAAGAAAAAAAAACTGAACTTAAAATATGTATGCCTTTCTGTAATATTCATAGTGAAATATAGTATAAACTGTTTTTGTTTTCAAGAGATCAGAATTAGAAAAGTGGATAGCTTACCAAGCAGATAAAATATTCACCCCGGAATTCATGCATTTTGCATGCAGATATATAACTTGTTTTGGGTTTAAAACTTCCACCAGAAATGCAACAATCCAATATAAGCAACATATAGTTTTATTTACTCCATAGACTGCCTTGATATAGATATGGTATCTTACTTAGGGAATTTCTTTCTGCACCACTGATCCCACTGAAGATTACTGAACACCTTTGGGATCTTTCCACTTTTGAAAAAACTGTCATTTGTAGTCAACTATGAAAATGCTTTTGTATAAATGGTATTAGATAGACCTAATCAGAGGGACAAAAAAAAAAAAAAAAAAAAAAGAAGAAAAAGGTCTCAGGGCTTCAATAAATATCTAAAAGATAGAAAAACATTTACAAATCCCCAACACATGGTCTCTAAGGTCTTTCATGAAGAAAGAGGATAGAGCTATCTTTTATGTAAGGGAAATAGACTTGGGTCTTTTGAGAAAGCAGCTGCAGATCAGCTTGCTTTGAAGCTAAAACAGATAAGATGAACAGTGAGGGGTAAAAGGTATTAGCAGGGTTGTGCACTTTTAGAAATGAGAAGGCCTTTATAAATCAGGCAGTACAGCCCCCTGATAGGCTCCTTATCGTAGATAAGATTGCAATCATAATATGCCAGAGGACCGAATGGATTTTACACGTAAGTACTAGATGATTATAATTTTATTATTAAAAATAGTAAAGTGGTTACTAATATCTTAAAGTATGATCTTTTGCTTATATACCCCTGCATTTAGTCTTCATAACAATTCTATAAAAAGAGTGCATTAACCACCATTTAAAGACGAATGCATTCACAGCCATAAAGGCCACATAGCTTAAGAGTAGAAGAGCCAAGATTTGAACCCAAAATAGCATCTTGATCTCAAGACCACTGCACTTAGCCTCAGTGCTTCCTTAGAGAGCTTGGCCAGAACTTGCTGGCAGTGGCAACAGAATTGGTATTTTGGTAGCTCTCCCTGCCTCCTTACCTTCTGTGTAGGGAAGCCTGAGAAATCATTTAGGTTCCTTTCAAGATGATGATCTAGCTCATGTCATAAGTCTGCAGAAGGGGCCACAGTTTAGTCTGCATTAGAGTGCTGCTCATGTCACGGGTGTGAAAGCACATGATGTTCCATTACACAGTGCGGTGGGAGGTTATGAATTGCAAAAGCAACATGAAATTCTAAACTTAACTCTCCTCTGTACATCAGTCATGCTGTGCTATCATGTTACTCTCTGACTTTATCAATGAAAATCTTTCTTGCTCGACCCTCCAAATCTGTCTCTTCTTTTCCCCCTTCAAATATACTACTGCGTACTTTCCTAAAGACACTGTCATGTTTCAAAGCCATTGTTCATAAATAGACTTTGAAGTAAACAAAAAATCCTCACGACATATTAATGAAAAGGCTCAAATGCAGCACTAAATCCACACTCTGAATAAAAGCACGTGAAAACTGACTGTATACGAATAACATCTAAAAAGGAATACAGAAACAATTAATTAAGGTAGTAAGACAGAAAGACGGTGAATAATTTCTTCTATTCTTCTCTTTTTTTTTTTTTTTTTT
This sequence comes from Alouatta palliata, assembly GCA_004027835.1. Lineage (NCBI taxonomy): Eukaryota > Metazoa > Chordata > Mammalia > Primates > Atelidae > Alouatta > Alouatta palliata. The sequence continues at coordinate 101,834 of PVKV010006788.1, forward strand.
TTTTTTTT